>JABUQX010065295.1:5000-16206 GCA_015478945.1 Trachelipus rathkii
CAAAAGTACTTGGCGGCAACAAGCAATAAATACTGGGCACAAAGGTTAAGTACAAGTACAAGTACAAGTACACTGAAGTTTTAGAAAACTGCAAGACAAGTACCAAAATGTAATTAGTACTAAGTAGGTTAAGTACTTGTATTTAAACCTTAGCTCGATATATATATACCAGTATATATATAGTTATATATATATACAGATATAATGCAGTTTTAGCTAAACCTGTAGTAGAGGTTTTGGTTAATACCCATATAAAACATTTGAAATTAGCAAGAAAAATCTTTTTAAAATGAGTTTGTTCATTTTACTTAACTCTGGATTCAGCCATGGACTAGTCCATGGCAGAGTCCCAGAGTGGGACTCGGTACATCTTAAGAAATTTTCCTTTATGTATTCCCAGTATTTTAATTTTAGATTATTAGTGACATTACTTGGTAAAAGAATATAATCATTTTTTTTTTTTTTTTTAAAAATTAAAATATCTATTTTAAAACAATTTTTCAAATTCTATCTTATAGGTACTGTATATATGTGAAATTTGTTCTCCATATACAGTTCTTCAGTACCATATGCATGTTATTTAACTATACCTTCCAGTATTGAGTCTTCACGCTTTTTTAAATGCAATGTAATCAGACTAAGTTAGTGTCTAGTTGTTTTCAAACATTCTATATTATAAATGAGTGCTCAAACCCCATCTAGAATTTCATTGCGAAGAAAGAGATTATGCAATGAGTTTGAATCTAGTAAGTATTTATTATTAAATTCTTAAAGTAAACGTTCAAATATAAAGTTTTGTTCTCTGATATGAAATTTTACATTTAGCTATTTGAAAACGTACGTATAGGCTATAAACTTGACTACCAGTATATTACAATTTATATTTAATTTTTTACAAGGAAATTAATTCTTTATTTTTATTAATGTTATTGTTAAACTTGTTAATAAAACTTTAAACATCAAAATTACAGATTATTATTATTATTATTATTATTATTATTATTATTATTATTATTATTATTATTATTATTATTATTATTATTATTTATTTTTTATTATTATTATTATTATTATTATTATTATTATTATTATTATTATTATTATTATTAATGTTCTAAATTTTTTTTTGATTTTTCTTGAAAGATGAACCCTCTTCAAAACGAATATCTCCTGCAAAGAAAAACCAGCTGGCCAAAAACCAAAAGAAAAATGAAGAAATAGAAATAGAAATTATTGAGGCAGATAAGTCATTAATTGCCACAACTTTTATGACACCGAAGGTATATCTCTTTAATATAAAACATTGTTTCACATGTCTCTGTATTATTAGGATATTTATTATTTTCTTTTATTTTATCAATGGTTGCTTATTGAAACAGTTTGGATATTATAAAAATTTTTTTTTTACTGAAATTAGTAGTTTATGTTCAATGGTAAGTGTAAGTAATTGGTGATTATGCTTAATAACTGCAGGGCTCACACTTTCTGGAAAGTCAGGAAAAAAAAATTAGTCTGGGAAGGTCAGGGAAACGTTTTAAGATATGCTGAAAGTCAGGGAAATTCCAAAGAAGTCAGGAATTTTTAAAATTTCAAAACATATGAAGAATGATCCATGGTACAAGTTACATATTTTTGATATATATTTTTTTTCATTACTGTATAATTGTGGAATGAGAGATGTATTTGATAAGTGAATGAAAAGGATGGGCGAGGAACGACATTCCATATCTACTTCTATCCTGTTTACTATTTTTAGCGTCTCAATGCTGGTTGTTTCACTATTCTTCCCTATTCTGTTCATACAGGTTGTTCCAAGCTCAATCCTTCCGATTGAAGGTGCATTGGTATATGTATTCATGGAGCAATATAATCAGTGTTACAGACAGCAAAGTGGGAAGTGGATAGCTTTTTGCGAGATGTAATTACATTTTCAATGATTCACCAGCCCGCCGTGCTGAGTTCATTGAAGTTACTGCAAAATCTGTTTTTCCTTTAAAAACACTGTACAACCAGTTGGCTTGAAAATGTGGCTTCTATTGACAGAGTTTTAAGTATTTATGATGCTATAAAGATATTTATTGACAGCCGAAAATCTCTCAACACCAAACCATTACAAAATGTTTCTGTTCAAACCAAAGATGTATTTCTAAAAAGCAAACTGTTTTTTTAAAATGCTTTCTTAGAATGTGAATCATTTTTACGAAAGTTCCAAACGTCAGACCCACTTGGTCCATTCCTGTTCACAGATTTCAATGTCTTGTACTAAATATTATGGAAAGATTTAAGTCCAGTAAAACGCTCATGCACCAACTGCTTGGCATTAGATTTATTGACAAAAGTTATCAATTCTATGTGATGTAAAACGTGTTAATCTTTGGATTAGACAAAAACTTTTTCAAAGAAGTCACTAAATGAAAGTAATATCCTAAAATTCAAACTTGAATGCCAGACCGAAGAATCAAACGACAGAAAAGATATTAGAAAGATGTCCTCTGTAGTACAAGCCTGTCCAATGGCTCTCATCATTGATCCTAGCATAATTTTTCATCACAGAACAAGGGAAACAAAGATTTGATTTATTGCTAGAGGCATTGTACACCAATAACCGAATCAGATTCGTTGAGAAAGCAAAGCACAATATACAATTACTTGCAGTGAAGCTCATTTCTACCCTTTGAATTAAAAAATTCAAAATATTTAGATGGTGATTGTCCTTCTAAGAGACTTGATGAGTTTTTTTCTATAGTACTGGAATCAATGTTATGCGGAATTGTACAAATTATTAAATTAGACTGATATTTTTCGCATGGAAATGCGATAGTGGAAGGAGGGTTTTCTGTAAATAAAGCAATTTAGTGGAGAATCGGAAAGAACATAGTCTTGATTTCTCAAAGAACAGTGCAATAATGCTATAAGATCTCATGAGTATTCATAAAGTTTCTATCACTCAAACAATGTTGACAAATGTAAGAGCTGCCCATAGTAGGAGATATGAAGAACATCTCAAAGAGTCAAAACAGAACCAAAAAGAAGAAGAGAAAGATGTTAAAACTGAAAGCTTTGACAGAAGAAGACGCTATAAAATCAAAAATTCAGATGCTTGAGAAGAAAAAGTTAACCTAAATCTCCCCATTTAGAACTTTTGTGATCACAGTGGACGTTATTCACCTAGGCTAATAATGTGCTTTAATTTATTTTTCTTTAGATAAATAAAACTGTTTACTTTTGGAAAAAATAGAAAAGGATTGCATGGTTTCTATGGGGAAGGTATGGTATAGGCCGATCACTAAAAAAAAAAATTTTTTTCTTTAAATTCATCCATGATGATGAATAACTTCTAAAGTAAATTTTCAATAATTTAATGTGTAAACTGAGTAAATATGTTGCAATAATGATTAATAGATATTTTATACGCCAAAAATAACGAACACGCTGGTCAGGGAAAATTTGTGGATTTGGTCAGGGATAGTCAGGGAAAGTCAGGGAATTCAAATTCAAAATTTCAGTGTGAACCATGAATTTGCATCTGGCCAGGAAAAGATTTTATTTTTCAGTTTTCCAATCATTCACTTTCCCTCTAGACAATTGCTTTCCCTTTTAATAAATGTTCATGTATTTTCGTCATCAGTGTTTGAAGGCAGATGTATTACATTGGTCATATTTACCTGTAATTTTAATAATCCAGGGTTGGCAATAAAAAAAATGGGATTAAAAATGGAATTTAATATTATATACACTTTATTTTACAATACAATAATTTGCCACTGCCATAATGATTTTTGGACTTGTAATTGTTGAGATAAGAAAGACTTGTTTCTTAAATATAGTAATACCTAATTACATATGAAACTCACTATTTAGCAAATGAAATTAAAAATTTGAAAACATTTATTCCTTTAAAATAGGACAATAAAATTATTTTTTATTATATGACGATTAAAATGTAGCCACATTAAAATTTATTTCATAATCCTTTCAAGCTTCTTTTCAACTGTGGTTGCTTCTCAATTTATTCCATACAAGGCGAAATGTTTACTTCATCTAAGTTGACCCTGAACTTGCAGGACCAATAAATTGCCACATAAAACACAAAACTTCCATTTGGAAGTTTATCATCTTATTTTACATTTTTCAATTATACAAGCCTCCACCAGCTGGAAAGATTCCCGTTCTCAATAATATTTTGTCGTCTAAACTGAGAAGACTCTATAAGCTACTTTTTTTTTATAGCAAATTCACGAAATAGTTTAAACTTTAACAGACAAGCGCAAATAACCACGTTACGATTTTTTTTTTTTTTGGGGTATCAAGATATATTTAAAATAACGATGACATTTTGGCTAGAGAAAAAATTCAGCTTTTGGATCAAAGCTTACGCATTGGAGCCAGAAAGCGTAACAAAAACAAGAGCTGCCTCTTCAAAGTTAATTGTGTGTTTAGAAGATTATAATGTCCTTTCATCCAGTGACTTCGTGTATTCAGTTATGGGGCATCTTTCCAAACTCAGGAAGTGGTTCTGATTACTTTCCAGAGCTTGGTACACATACTTTCAGTTGGGTAGTAGTGTGAATCCTATTATCTACGAAATTACATGTGTGCTAGACGAGCCTGGAACACTGGCAGAATCGTTTCTCAAACTTGTTTAAAATGCATTGAATTTCAGAACAAGATAAATGTCAGTTTTTTGGATATCAAAAGCTACGAAGTCATTCAAAATTGTCCACAAGGATATGAAAAAATGCTGTTGCTATTTGCAAACAAGAATTTTCCATTCCTATAAACTTAAATACAAAGTACAAAAAATAGGTTGAACCCCCAAAGATAGTCTCCAAAGTGCTTTTGACATCAAAATTATTATAACATTTTTTCCAAACCTGAAGCAAAATTGTTTTTGTAACTCTATTGTTACCTAATAAGATTTTAGTAATTTTTTCCTACTATTTTAATTTTTCATGCAGTTTATTTTTCATTTGATTATTTTATTAACTTGGTGTTTTATTCTTAAAGTTGATTTGTCAGGTATTAAATATTTTCAATTTTTAGACTTCTCAGTACAAATGGATCAATATGTTATTTTGAATTTGAGTGCTCTTTTATTTCCAGATTTAGTCTAATTTAAAAAGTATTTATATAGGTACTATATGCTTTAATTTTAAAAGCAATTAGTTTAATTTCCCATACATTCAAGTTTAGAGGTAATATCATTAATAACATATATTTTTGGGTAATGCCCAAGAAAGTCCGTGACCACTGGTTTGGAGCATGCCTAATTAATATTTTTAGTACAGTAAAACTTGTGTAGCTGTAAAATATAATTCTCATATCATGTTTCTAAAGAGTCAAAATTGCTGTTTAAAAGCAGTTTAGGCAAATTTTTTGTTATAAAAGTTTTAATGAGTTTGAAAGATATACATTTAAAGAAACAAAATTGCCCAATAAAACTCACTGGGTTGGGTTTAAAAAAAAATTGGCGGTTAAGCAAAAAAAGGTTTTTGTCAACCTTGTAATAATCCCAAGTTATTCATAGTATTGTGTCATGATTCTTTTTTTTTTCCTTTAAGAGTCATAATAAAAAAGGAGTGAAAAGAACCGTTCAAACACCAAAAAATCATAGAGATGTTGAAGGTGAAGGATCATCGGATAGCAAAAATGAAGGTACTGAGGTTGAATTTTCATCCTCTCAATCGCCATCACAATTTCCTTCAAGTCAGATGCCCTCCACTCAAGATTGGGAAGTTGTTTGGGATTGTAACTCACCTGGTTATTCCAAGGAGGAATTAAAAAAAAGTAAAGGGTTATTACGTCCTTTCTGACTTTGTATTTAAATTTTTTGTTTTAAGTGTAGCACTAATCTTCAGGGGTAATCTTTAACGTCGATTTATAAACTTTCTAAATTCAAATTGTTTGTATTGAAATTGAGTCTCCCACTTAGCTTGAAATACACACTCAGTGTGACGAATCAAAAGTGATTGAGTAATTAATTAATGACTCCTTTTGTTCCTCTAATAGGATCAAGTATTTGTTTGGTTAACATCTCATTTATAAAGTCTCTTAAAATATATTTGAAAACATATTTGGGCCATTTTAATTAACAAAACTCATTATGAAACATTTCCTAATAATAATAATAATAATAATAATAATAATAATAATAATAATAATAATTAAAAATTTCTTGGATTTTAGTGGGAGATTGCCAGAGTGATAAAATGTCAAGCAGTTCACCAATTGTTCCAATTCCAAATCGGCTGCAATTTTCAAAGCTTAAGCGCCCGACACTGCCATTGTCTCCCATCCATCTTCCTTCACGATTAAATTCGAAAAATTCGCTGGCTCTTGCTGCTGAGCTGGATAGTTTATTGAATAAAGTTAATGGAGAACGTAAGTTATATATATATATATATATATATATATATATATATATATATATATATATACTATGTCTATATATATATATATATATATATATATAACTATATATATACCTTATATATATATATATATATATATATATATATATATGCTACTGCTGCTGCTGCTGCTGCTGCTGCTGCTGTATATATATATATATATATATTTATATATATCATCGAGGCAAAGTAGAGCACTCGCTGCGATGAAATTACCTCCTATTAGGCTTATGTTGTGTAGGGTTTCCCCCATGATATTCCAGGGTCTAATGGTTCGCCTTTCTCTTTTTCATTCATATCCACACTCCTCCTCCAGACATCTTACAGACACCACCTTATATCCACATATCATATACACATACTTATATCCACACTCCTCTTCTAGAAAACATCTTACAGACATCCCTATCCCTTCTATCCCTATGTGTTTGGGAGAAATAATTGCCCACAGCGTATGTTCTGTGGGTTGTAGTAGGCGACTAAATGGACAGTGATAATGGGTTGGCTGCCCACTACCACTTATCTTTTGCCAGGAATGCTAATGCATGCCTCGGAGAAGGTCATGATCGCTGTAATCGAAGTGAAAATGTATGAATCATATAGGTACATGGAATGTCAGAGGAATAAAAGATGAGAAGAGGAGAGAGGTGATGGATGTATTTAGAAAGGATAAATTTGATTTGCTCGCTGTTACTAAAAACAAAGATGAAAGTAAACGTTGAAAATGAGTGGTGTGGTGTGAAATGTGTATGTGGTGGTATGGAAAGGAATGAGAGCGGGAGAGTAATTGCAATTCTGATGAGTGACCTGTGGTACAGAGCTATGGTAGATTTGTTTTTGTGAGTACTAGAATTCTAATGGATAAATTTAAGTTTGAAAAGGTCAAGGTATGTGTGGTTGTGACATATGGTCCGTCTGAGGGAATGATAAAGAATGCGATTTTCTGGGATAATCTGAATGATGTTTTGGATGGGGTGAGTAGGAGCTTCAGATTGATTGTGTTGGGTGACCTTAATGGTGGGATGGGGATAAAAATGATGGTATAACAAATTGGCACAGGTGTCGGAAAATGAATGGTAGGAAGGTGATTGATTTCTGTGAGGAGAGAGGTGTGTGTGTGTAAGTAATACTTTCTTTAAACACAAGAGTATTCATAAGTATACTAGAGTTGGTGTTGTCGAGATGGAATCGAAGTGAAAAGTATGATTGATTTTGTGTTGCTGAAGGAGAAGTTGAAGTATGTGTTGGATGTTAAATCAGTGAGAGGGTTAGAAATGGGATTATCGGATCATTATGTTGTTTTATGTAAAATTGGATGGAGAGGAAGGTGATAAGGAAGGAAGTGGGTAGAATTAAGAGTGAGAAGTTAAGTTAATAAGGTAATAAGGATAAGTATTTAAGAGCTCTTGCAAATAAATCAGTTGAATGTGAACAACTAAGAAGTATGTGAATGTGCTAAGGTAGGAAGTAAGAATGTTAACAGTGAGTGGTGGAATAAAGAAGTGATGTAAGTGGTTAAAAGCAAAAAAGAAGTGTGGTTATATGAAAGTATAAAGCCAATGATGAGATCTCAATTAAGGAAGATGTTTGGAATTATATAAGGAGGAAAAAAGGAATACTAAAAGATGCATACATAGGAGGAAAAAAGAGGTAAATGAACAGTTTGGAAGGAGGATGAATGGTGACTTACAAGGGATTAGTAAGGTTTTGATAGAACTGGTAGATATAAATACATGAGAATAAGGGGAATCTGATAAGAATAATGAACTGGGGTGGTGCTTTCGTAACTGATGAGATGGATGTGAGGAGAAGAGTGTTGAGAACACTTCGAAATCTGCATAACATTGTTAGTAATGAAGAGGTGATAGCGAATGTGTGTGGGTTTGATAGTGCAAGAAGGAATAGATATCTTGGGGATGAGATCATTAGTAAGCAGGAGGTAATGGGTAGAGTGTGAAAGTTGAAGAATAGTTAATCTGCAGGTATGGACGAAATAACTGGTGAAATGATCAAGAACGGGATCGAGATGGTGATTGAGTGGATTTGGAAGTTGTGTAACAAGGCGTTTATGGGGGTATAGTTCCGAGGGATTGGAGGAGGATAGTAATAGCATCCTTACATAAGGGTAATTGTAGGAATTATAGGGGAATTAGTTTATTGAGTGTTGTAGGGAAGATATATGCTGGTATTTTGGTTGAAAGAGTACGTCGAGTGACTGAAGGACTGATTGGTGAAGAACAAGGTGCATTTAGAAGTGGTAGAGGATGTGTGGATCAAATTTTTACATTGAAACAAATGATTGAGAAAGTGAGAGAGAAGAAGAATAAATTGTATTTAGGTTTTATGGATTTGTAACAGGCGTATGATAAGATTAATAGGGAAGCTTTATCGGAGGTGTTAGTGATATATGGTGTGGGTGGTAGGCTTCTGAATCGAATATTCAAATTGGAAATATGTATGACGATAGTGAAGCGTGTGTAAGAATAGAGTTGAAAGTGATTGGTTTAATATTAATAGCGGAGTGAGGCAGGGATGTGTTATGTCTCCTTGCTTATTTAATTTGTATATGGATGGGGTTATGAAAGAATTAGAGGTGGGGGTGGCAGGGGAAGGTGTTAGAATGATGGATAATGGAAGAGTGTGGAGGGTGCCCCACCTATTATATGCGGATGATTTGGTTTTATTTGGTGGATCTGAAGAGTTTGAGAGGATTGGTAGAAGAATTTGGTAGGGTGTGTAAAAGGAGTGGTTTGAAAGGAAACATAGATTAGAGTAAGGTTATGGTTGTGAGGACAGTCCTTGGTGTGAAGTTATGTTGGATTGTTAGCAACTGGAACAAGTGTCTGAGTTTTGAGTTTTAAATATATAGGATATATGTTGGATGAAAAGGGAACGGATGATGCAGAGTGTAGTAAGAAAGTTGTGAATGGTAGGAAGGTGGCGGGTGCAATTAAATCATTGGTGGACGTTAAGGGACTAAGTCTTGAGTGCGCTAGGGTCTTACATGAGGGTATGTACTATGTTGTTATCTGTGTTAATTTATAGTAGTGAAACTATACTGTGAAATAAGAGGTATAGATCTAAAGTACATTGTGTTCAGATGGATAATCTTAGGGGCGTGTTAGGTAGGTGGGAGAAGAATTGATAAAAGGAGAAATGAACGCATTAGGAAGTTGTTAGGTGTGAAGAAAGGAGTAAATAAGAGAATAAATGAAAGTACATTGAGATGGTTTGGTCATGTGGAAAGGGTGGATGATTGTCGGCTGGCCAAGCGAATATATAGTGGTGAGTGTGCTGGGAATCAACCAGTTGTTAGACAGAAGAAAAAGTGAATTGAGTCGATGCAGGAATGCCTGGAGGAGAGGAATGTGAATTTGTCCGAGGCGAGAAGAAAGATGCATAATATGAGTGAATGGCGGGGTTTTGTGAGGAGGTATGGTTGTGGCTCACCTGGGCCAAGGAATGAACCCTACATTGACGAGATGCCATGATGAGGGTCCGTCGCACTCCCGTGAAGCGCTAGGGTGAATTTTTCTGACTGCAACAAGTTTTCACTTAAGTGTGTAAAGGTGGCGGGGGCTTTCTTTCCAACTTGCGCCATATTCTTCTACTACTTTTCTGTTTCCGGTGCATGTGACTCACCTTCCCCGGAATTGTAAACACGGAAACATGCTCAGCACTGTCATACGCTTCTGAAACACGTCCTTACATGCTGCGCACACATTTCTCACAACACGCACATATTACATTGTAAAATATGAAGACTAATAGGAATGTTCCAGTATTTTCTGACTACCTCGTATATATATACATATATATATATATATATATATATATATATATATATATATATATATATATATATATATATATATATATATATATAAGATATATATCAAATCGCTCATACTGCCTGCTGCTGCTGCTAACTACTTTACTCCTGCTATATATATATATATATCTCATCTGTAATCATCAAATTGCTCATACTTTTGTCTCTTACTACAACCTCTATTTTCATCAATATTATCTTTGCGTCATCAAAAAGTTAAAGGTAAAATATTGTTTGGTCATTTTCATTCTTATTATCTTATTTAGTCAATATATATATATATATATATATATATATATATATATATAACATATATATATATATATATACTTAACCATATATATATATATATATATATACTGCTATAACTCTTATATATATATATACTGCTGCTGCTGCTATGGTGTTTCGCCTCCGTATTGGCCCCACTAATATCACTCACAGTCACTATATGTCACAAAGAGACCCTCCTCCCATTTGCAAATTTTGCCGTCGCCACACCCAGCAATCTGTTCACCATATCTTCATTGATTGTTCCCATCCGACACTATTCGCTGTCGTTATTTTCCTACTTTACGGTCCATAACACCTTCTAAAGATTATCTGAATCTTCCCACTTTAGCAGTAACACTATTTTCTTGTATCTTCAAGAAGATATTCTTTTAGCATTTGATTTTTTTATGTAATCTTAAGACTATTAACAATGCAAGGATAAAAAATTTTATTTAGATTTTATTTATTTGACCGACTGAATATTCATTTCACCAATCAAATCTTTCTTTGACATTTGAAGCATATATGTGACAGGGCCCTCCATGGTGCTGATTTTCAGCCCGTGTGGCCGCTTCATTGTGAGCCATGGTGGGTCCTGTACACTAACTCCAAAAATATATATATATATATATATATATATATATATACTATATATATATATATATATATAACTAACTGCTGCTTTATATAT
>JABUQX010065296.1:0-15000 GCA_015478945.1 Trachelipus rathkii
ATATATATATATATATATATATATATATATATATATATATTTATATATATATATTATATATATATATATATATATATATATATATATATATATATATATATATATATTATATATATAATATATATATATATATATATATATATATATATATATATATATATTATATATATATATATATATATATATAATATATATATATATATATATATATATATATATATATATATATATATATATATATATATATATATATATATATATATATATATATATTATATATATATAATTATATATATATATATATATATAAAAAATGTATATATATATATATATATATATATATATATATTACTTATATTGGGGAACAATAGTGGTTCCAGCACTGAACCTTTGGGACACCACTCTTCACTATTTCCCATAATGATTTATTGCCATTTCAGAACGTGACTGCCTTCTATTCCAAAACCACTCTTTAATCCAACTATGTGTTACTCCAAATATACCACTTCCGGTAACTTTTGCGTCAGCCTTATATAAGAAACCTTATCAAAGGTTTTGTTGAAGTCTAAATATATAACATCATCTGGATCTCCTCTGTCAATGCAGTCAGTAATTTATTCCATAAGTTCTAAAAGGTTTGTCTGATATGTTTTTTTCTCACACGTTCTTATTTCTTATGCTCCTATGTTCCTTGTTCTTATATACGTTTTTTTTTTTTTACTTTTTAAAAAGAGGGGAAAAAAAAAAAAGATAAATAAAAAAAAAAAAATTAAAATAAATGGAAAGTTAACCCACCCCGTCCCTTGCCTAACGCAGTTCCCTCAGGCGGGCGCAGATGCGGGACTTAAATAAAAGAAGATTGAATATTGCAGGGAAAATAGAAGAAGACATGGAGTTCCACAATATAAATGTGGCTGAAAAGAAGGAGGCACCACAACGAGTGATCCTTGAGTGTCCAATATTCACAAAATTTTCATATGAGAACAAGGCACCTCTTGTGTTACGAGGGCGACGCAGTGGCGGAGGAATGCGAAACGTCAATTCTCTCGAACATATGCCATTGTTATACCTATAAAAAAGAGATAGGGTACCAACGTCTCGTCGCAGAGATAGAGGGTCAAGGAAGTCAGAAAGTATGAGACAGTTTATAAGCCTCTTAGCTATAGCTTCAACTCAATCCAAAAGGATATAGGTATATATATATATATATATATATATATATATATATATATATATATATATATATATATATATATATATATATATATAATAAATAAATTATATATATATATATATTATATATTATATATATATTATATATATATATATATATATATAGATGTAAATACTGCAATAGACCTCAGCTTAAATTTGTATAGTAAATAAAGAACTATTTTGGGAAGGTAAAGAAAATTGCCTCCTCTGAGATCGAACCAACGATGTTGCGACGAGACCGACATTACTCAGACGCTTCTTCCGACCAAGCCTCCTTCAAGGCTAATCAAACAGGTTTTCAATCCCTTGTCCTTCCCTCGTTCTGTAAGATTTAAATAGCATGAAAATACTGCAATGACCGCAGCTTAAATTTGTATATTAAATAAAGAACTATTGTGGGAAGGTAAAGAAAATTGCCTCCTCTGGGGTCGAACCAACGCATGTTGCGACTGAGACCGACATACTTGGACGCTCTACCGATTGAGCCATCCTCTAACCCAAAAAAGTTAGATTCAAGAACATCTTTCAAACGACCGAGCCTCCTTCAAGGCGATATCAACAGGTTTTCACCCTGTCCTTCCCTCGTTCTGTAAGATTTAATAGATGAAAATGCTGCAATAGACCGCAGCTTAAAATTGTACAGTAAATAAAGAACTATTGTGGGAAGGTAAAGAAAATTGCCTCCTCTGGGGTCGAACCAACGCATGTTGCGACTGATACCGACATACTCAGACGCACTACCGACTGAGCCATCCTCTAGCCTCTAAGAAATGGAAGGAATTATTTTCAGATTTTTCAAAAGTAAAATTTCTACATGTCGCATATTGAAAATTTAGTTCTAGGCAAAAATAAATCTTTCAATCCCAGACTATATATACGATATGTTGATAAAACCTTCGTGGTCTTCGAGCGTAATGAAGATGTTAAACTCTTTATTGATGAACTCCAAAATTTAAGTGTCCTAAGTTTTACTTTTGAAAAATCTGAAAATAATTCCTTTCATTTCTTAGACGTTAACATCTCCTTTGATCCAAGTGGAGCCCTCACCACAAGTATTTACGTCAAACCTACTGACAAAGGCCTTTATACTAATTTCAGTTCACACTTACCCCTTACTTATAAAATCGGACTAATTAAAACTTTACTGCATAGAGCGTACCGCATTTGCTCTGACCGGAAACTTTTTGACGCAGAGCTTTCAAGAATTAAGCAGAATCTTGTTAATAATAGCTTTCCTCAATATCTACTAGATAAAATCATTAGAACTTTTATAAACAAGAAAATTCTCGAAGAAAAAGCAAAAGATATAGCGGATAGCTTGACTTCTTTTTCAGATTCACAAACGATAGATTAGATTTAATTAAGAAATATCAGGTTAAGGAAAATAATTCAATATCACATCAAGTCCAAAGCTAAAGCTAAAGAAATAAAACTTAGATGTTACTATAAACCATTGAAACTTTCTTCTATGTTTTCTGAAAGAGCTAGGGGGACTAAGGAGAATGTGAATCATGTTGTATACCAATTTCACTGAAATAAAGATGGCTGTAATGTCTCTTACATCGGGTATACTACTAATTCTCTCAAAATCCGTGTCTCACAACATAGATACAGGCCCAGTAAGATCTTTGAACACTTGAAAAACGATCACGGAACCCCTAAACCCAATCTTGACATTTCTAATTTCAATATACTACACAAACAGGAAAATTTTTGTTTAAATTGCAGGCTTGCTGAAGTCCTTCTTAATAAAAAAGGACTTAGCCATTTATCACATCAAAATTAATAATGGGAAAATTTTTTGAAACATTTTTTAGGCTTTGGCTAGTTTAAGAATCCTCTTATTGATATAATTATTACGTAAGTATTTTAGATTTAAGTTAGTTAGTTATAAAACTTTAATTTGTTACTTCACATTTATATTTTTAAATTTAAATAACATTTATTTAGTCTAATAATTTGTTAAATTAGTCTAGAATTCGTCTCTGATGATGCCTGAAGTGGCCAGGCGAAATATTAGATTAAAAGTTCAGCAAAAGCAGTTGCTACTTTTCTACTCAAGAATAGTGCCTTAAAATAATCAATCATGTAGCGGTTGATACCTTTAGGAAATTGGAAAAGGCTTGCAAATTTCACATTAAATTAGAAGCTCATATAAAATTTCTTAAATATTATTATTATATTATTATTATTATTATTATTATTATTATTATTATTATTATATTATTATTATTATTATTATTTTATTATTATTATTATTATTATATTATTATTATTATTATATTATTATTATTATTAATCTTTATCACTGTTAAACTTGTCCAGACTATATTTATAAATATTATTATTATTATGTATTCTAATTGTATCAAAATTGGTTTTGAAGTTACAATAAGCTCAATCCTTAAACCTAATTACTTAAATTTAATCACACCTTTATTATTTTGGGGCTCATAGAACACGACATTGTGTTGCAATTAGTAGACCCCTTTCAGAAATTGTATTGCATTAAGTTTTGTATTATATTACAACTAAATATTACAATTGTAATTTAATATTTATTTTGTATACTGTACATTTTCTGAATAAATTGTTTTGAATTGAATTGAATTATTTTTATTATTTCATTATTTAGTTAATGAATTGATTATTTAATTAATTATATTTAAAATTTAAATTTAAATTTAAAATTTAAAATTTAAAATTAAATTTAAAATTTAAAATTTAAAATTAAAATAAAAATTAAAATTTAATTAATTATATTTATAATTTAAATTTAAATTAAAAATTAAAAATTTAGAAAAGACCATGGCCTACTTCCTTAATTGTTATATTGACTATTAATTTCTATTCTCAATATAGGTTAACAATTCTTACGGTTACTATCTTGTCTTAAAGAGATAGGAATCTTTCACATTTCTTCTTCTAGGATTTTTTTTAATTTTTAATTATTAAAGTAAAATTTCTTAAATCTTATAAATATTGTTTCACAAAATAATAATAATAAAAATAACAAACAATTCAAAATAACATTTGTGACTTCTAAAAATTTTTAACAGATAATTTAAAAACTATGAAAAGCCTCCAATCTGAAAACACCAATTAGGAAAATTTATCCCTGAAAGGCTGCGAACGTAAACTCTTTAGCGTTTTTTTTTTTCAAGGAATAATGGTAGTCATGAACTAGTTTTCAGTTTATGCTTTCAACGAATGTTTTATGACTTTTCTTATATTATTATAAATTTAAATTCGAAATATGGCATCTACCTTCCTACCTTTAAATAATACCGCACAGCTTTTAGATAATAATAGTTATCTTTATCATTCGTTGAAAAATAAGTAACTTTTTGATTAGTTTTGAATCCTCCTCCTGCATTACCAGAATATCCCTCTAAATCAAGTTCTATTTCTTTGATTCATTTGCTATTTAAAAATTATTGAAATTTGCCCATCGTTTCTCCCCTTCAAAATCTTCTATGTCTATTCTCAATTCCAAAACATGAATATATACCCAGCAAGAAAGATTTTTGCAAATCTCTTAAGCCAATTTTCTCGAACATTGGAATCTTGCCTGTGTTGTATACTAGTCTATCCTCCTCCAAGAGTATTTTGTTCACAAAAGACTAATACCGATCGATGACTATCACTAAATGCAAAAATGATTCTAACCCCAAAGTGCCAATCACCTGACTTGAAGAACACTGTAGGGTTTTTAAATTGACTAGATAGGTTTTCGTGAGCGTTTCCATTACTCGTTATATCTGTTAATAACTTGTTTTCAAATGAAACAATACATTCAGAAACGCACTGTGGCGAAAATCCTACTGCTTCGAAAATATTTTCAAGACTACCAATAACGAAATCAGCTTCTATAGTAAAAACAGTTATAAAAAGCGTTCATAATAGAATTAGAACCGCAGCGGGAAAACTGATCTTTATCCAATGAAAATGTTCTGATAACTGGAAACACAAATATTATGAAAGTTCAAGAAAAATATTATTAAAAGTGAAAAATATCTGTTAATTTGTATTAAAATTTGTCATCTTAATAGGATATAATATATATATATATATATATATATACTATATATAATATATATATATATAGATTAATATATCAAATATATATATATATATATACTATATATATAATATATATATATATATTATATAATATATATAATATATATATTATATAATATATATATATATCTATATATATATATCTCGGTCACATAGAGAGAGAGATTCTCTAAGACCCGTTGAAGGTTGTTGAATAAAACGCACAATTCCAGAGAGGCTTTTATTACATCCTATCCAAAAACATCTAAAAATACAACAAAAATAGTCCAAAAAAAATACAGTTCCCTAAACTGTATTCAAAAACCTAAAATAAAGAAAAATGGGAAATACGATATCAGTTACATATAATTTTTTAAAAAAGGAATTAAGTTGTAGATAAAAATTTATTAATCGTATTCAATATATATATAACCCAAAAACAAACACAAACATTACCAAATAACACACAACCAACACACCAACCACACCCAAACAACTGACACCACAACTCCTATCATCATTGAATCAACATCAAGAAAGTTTCTCCAATATTATATCGATTCTTATTAAAAATAATAAAAGCAGTACTAATTATAATATTATTATTAAATTACAATATATCAAAAATATTAATCAACAGAATATATTTCAAAGAATAAACATTAAAATATATTTCAATACAATATGATAAAACATCTGTTACTTTTTTAAAAAATAAAATTATGTACAAAGATTATTATTATTATTATTTATTATTATTATTATTATTATTATTATATATTGTTTAAAGTAAATTAACAATTCTTTACCTTTGATCCAAGCAGGTGGAAAAAGTTTAAAAGTAGAGATTCTTTTATCTATCTCACTCATCTCTAAAGCTTCCTTTTTATATTTAAAAATTTACAATTTAAAAAGGAAAAAGAAAAATCAATATACACATTTGCATATTACAGGATATATATAGGCATAGGATAACATATAAAAAATAATATGGCAATAGTGCATGATTATAACTACGGCTGATTTGCACTTCTGCCCTTTATCATTCTCAAACACGTCAAAAAACTCTATCTTTGAATATTTTTCGCGCCCTATACGACACTACCTTAAAGGACTATTCCATTAGCTTTTTACTTAAGCAGATCTCAGGCCCAAACAAACGACTTTTCTTCTCGTGTTCCAACCCTTTTTAAAGAATCGCATCCCTCCAAAACCCTCTTTTATCTCTCCTACCAACCCCTAAAAGATTTTCTCCCTTCATTCCCTCCACCATTCCCTCGTACCTTCTATTTTTTTTCCTTAAGTGAAAGTCTTTAAAATGGATTTCTTGGAATAAATCTAGATTTAAATCCAGATTGATTCATAGATTTAGGAATAGATTTTAGGAATAGATATTCCCAGATTGATAACTCTGATTCACAGACCTATTTCAACATCTCGGCGCCAACTTTTACGATCAAAAACTTTTAAAGTGTCTAACTTCAGCGTTATAAAAGATATTAAAAAAAGCTGAGATTTGTTTGACTTGTACTATTTAAAAGCATCAAGCAAACGTTAGTTTTCTTGATTTCAAAAACTATTGGGAAATTAATTTTACAATATATATATATATATTAATATATAAATAAATCATATATATATATTAATATATATATTATTACGATATTATATATATATAATATTATATATATATATAATATATACTACTATATATATATATACATAACTTTATATATATATATAAAATATATATATAAATATATTAAATTATAATATACTATATATATATATATATATATATATATATATATATAATATATAATATCATATATTATATATATAATATATATATATATATATATAATATTAATATATCTCACAGAATATATATATATATATAATATATATAATTATATATATATATATATATATATATATATATATATATATATAATATATATATATATAATATATATACATAATATAGATATATACAAGATTAATACATATATATATATATATATATATATATATACTAGTATATGTATATACTAGTCATATCTACCACCAATATATTATATATATATATATATATAATATATATATTATATATATATATATATATATATATATATATATACGATCATAAAAATATTAAGTATAAATATGTCTAAGCTATTCACCAAATAATTATCTAATCACTGTCTGTATTATACAACAGAACCGACAAACTTCGATATAATATAGTAATATATTACTTACTCCACACACCAAAATTTACTATCATAAATATAAAGTTCATCGTACTTAAAATAATTTATAACCACTAACAAAACACATGAAATCCGTAAAAGTATATATATACTTGAACCATTGACACAATATTACCTATACATAAAACAAGGAATATACTAATAACATATCATTAAAAAACCTTAAAGCCGTCCACTGTACAATTCACTAAAATAATATAAACATATAATCTTATAAATACTATCATATAAAACAATCATCTACTATCCAACCACTAAATTACCGCCTCACAACATTGGCACCCTTATTCTGACCATGTGAATAATATATAAGAAACTCAAACAGGCCATATAACATAAGGCACTTTAGAGTATATATAACTCAGAGTTAGCCCACATCTAACAACGCACCACAAAAACATCTGCATGAAGATAAAACAAAAATTATAATTACCTATAGTATAAGCACGCAGAAATAACAAGCATTCAATTTTTTTTGCAAAAACATAAATACCTCAACACCCATGTTCCACCACCCTCTCTAACCTTATTATATCACAGCTTAAACAACTCTCCGTCCTCTTCCACCGACATTACAAATAACACAGATTTCCACCACCACATAAACAACATCTTCATACAATCTCAAAACAAATCTACACACTCGTAACCGAAACTTTTTAATAAATCGTCATACCAAATCCACAAATATACTAAATGGCTATTTCGCACTCAGAAATGCATCTGTAGTCTTAACTCTCTCTTCCCATGAAAAAACATTCAGTCATTATTAGCCAAAGTAAAGATGCCGCTCCACCACCACAAATTTACGACACCTATAAATATAGATTCAACCTTAATCAAACCACCTCGGATATTTGCACCTGGAAACTGTGTCACATTTCCTACTATAGTGTCAACCAAAAGAAAATCTGGAAAAATTTCATCCCTAGGGCGAAATCTGTTGAGAGGTTGGCAGAGGCGGCGGTAAGTTTTGGTATCTGAAGCAGATTGTAGCCATCTGAAGACCAGAATTACGTGTCGGGGCACCCCTGAGAGGTAAAAGCACTATATAACTATATTATATATTTAGTAATTAATATATATACAAATATTATATAAAAAATTAACAAGATAAAAATAATAACATTAATAATAAAATAAATATATTATAATAAATATAGATAAATATATAGAAATATATATATATATAATATATATAGTTTAATTAGTTTTATTATAAATACTTGTACAGCCCCCATTTGCGGCCCTGGTACTAACGTATATAATATATACAGTGATTTAGCCAAGGAATTAAATGTAAGGTTTCTAAGTTTGCAGATGATAAAAAAAGTGGCTACCTCAGTAAGGAATAATGATGGATGTATTCATTCAAAATGATCTTAAAATTCTTTAGTGCACAGATAAGTTGCAAAAGAAATTTAATAGTAAAAATTGTATGGTTCTCCTCCTAGATTACCCATATAAAAAAATTAACTACGAATTGAATGGGGATTGGCTTGAGTCTGTGGACCAAGAAAAAGACTTAGGTGGGATTATAAGCAGTAATCTGAAAGTAGCTAATAAATGTATGGAAACAAGGAATAAAGATAATAAAATGCTAGGTATAATAAACCGTAATGTCATTATGAGAGTAAGAAAGTTATAAGTAAGCTGTATAATAGATATGCTTGGCCAGTAGTAGAGTATTGTGCACAAGTTTTGGCCCCTTATTTAAGAAAAGATTTAGATATGACAGAGAGAGTTTAACGTAGAGCAACAGGGATTATATCTGGTATTGAGGGTTAGAACTATGACTAGAGGCTGAAGAAGTTAGGAATGTTTTCTGTAGAATGGCGATTCTTAGAGGAGACATGATACAAGTCTATAAAATATTTACATCTATTGATAATACTGAGACCAATAAATTCTTTAAAATAGACCACATGCGGGTGACCAGGGGGCACGATCAGAAAATTAAGAAGGTATGCCATTTTGATGTAAGAAAACATTTATTCAATGAAAGGGTTGTTAATTTTTGAAATGGTTTGCCGCAATAGGCTGTTAAGTGTGACTTACTTGCAACATTTAAGAAAGGATTAGATAGGTATATGGATGATTTTGGCATCAAATAATATATTTTGACTAAGCCAAATTGGCGTGTTTTTACTTTTTAGTTAGTTAGTTAGTGGTCCCTTTGCTTGGCCTCTTCATGTGGCTTCAGTCCGCATAGAAGGGTTACCATTCTTGATCCGAGTGGTCTAAAATTAAAACTGTATGTTGTAACTATAAGTATGACGACAAACGTATTAAAGCTTGAAGGGCTGTTAGCATGTACCTAAGCTATAGTTTTCGATTTTTCGTATTAGTGGTGTATATATTATATTGGACTTTTAGATATTACAAGCCTTAGGGTACGGTGTAGGTTGTGCATGTTGCATGTGTTCCATAAATATTGAGTTTGATTGGGACAGTCTCGATAGACTAATGTTGCTTCTTACTGTCTCCATTTTTTTTACACACACACTGTCACACACACACAACACACACCACTACACACATACACAATACACACACATAATATTATAATTTTAATATATTATATATATTAATATTAATATATAATATAATATTATATAATAATATATTAATATTAAATATATATAATATATATATATATTAATAGTATTTAATATATTTTATTTTAAAAATAATAATAAATATTAATTATAGTATTATAGTGCATGAGGAATGGAGAATAAAATCTCGAAGTTGTTTTAGGGTGGTATGGGTTTTATCAAAAGTATGAGAGCATGCGGGTAGAAATTTTGAGTTTGATTTGTGGTGTCATACATTACTGATAATATTATATATTATATGATATATATATAATTAAATTATAATATATACTATATATTAATATATATTTATATATTAATATATTTGAAATAATATATCATAATTTATATATTATATTAATATTATATATATATTATATAATATATATTATTATAATATATATATATATATATAATATATATAAGGGTGGTCCTTGTTTAAACCATTTGGTTTAAAAAACCATTGGTTTAAACCTTGATTTAAAACCACATTAAAAAAAAAAAAAATGTTTTAAACCAATAAAAAAAAAACTATTTGGTAAATCTATCTGACAGATTATATTTATTAATGATTTTCTTAGCATGTTGATATGGTTTTCTCAGTAATTTGAAAGGAATAAAAATTCTTTGTAAAATTTGTGTAAACAGGATGAGAAATGATTCTATATATTATATATAATAATATATATATATATATATTATATTATTTATATATATATATATATATATTATAATATTATATATATATATATATATTATTAATAATATATATTAATATTAATAAGATAATATATATAAATTTATATATATATTAATTATATATATATATATATATATATATAAAATATTATAATATATATATATTATATATTATATATGATAATATTGATAAATTAAATGCAATTTAAACAGATTCTGGTTCAAGCTCTTGGGAATTCAATTTCTACCCATGATGCCACATTTCAAAAGATTTATGAAAAAAACCGCAGTATGTGGTAAGTGGGGAGGATTGTAGTAAAATTGTAGGTATTCGATATAAGCCAGAGCGGATTTTCTTTGTGGCTTTTCTTTAATCATCTTCATCCTTTTAAAGAGAGTTCAAATATATTAATTAACATTGTCGTCATATCGCAATTGCCATTAATTATATTTTTGGTGCAATTTAAAATCATATAATTTTCTATTACAGAAAATAAAAAAGTAAAACTTTTTTTCACGATAGAGTTCAGGTATTATTATTAACGTAATACCCGACTCAGTCTATCGTTCGATCTACACCTTTATAGCAGTATCTGAGATAGTACCGACATCCTAGCAAACAAAGACTCGACCTCAATTCACCTATTGAGGATAATCCAGGTGCCAGTTAATAGAATAATACGCTGTTCGCGAAGACACAATTGAGAATAATATATATACGTATTGTAAACAGGCAACTCTCTTAAAGACATACTTGTATGACTCATGTGTTAATACATCAGATTATATCAGTAGCGAGTTTTGCTTTCTAAAATCTATTGGAATCATTAGAAATGATCTACCGATCATTCTCTAAATATAGCATTAATAACCCCATAATAAAATAAAAAAACATATTGGTTTATTTTTTATTTTTAAATAAAAAAACATAAATGTTTTTGGTTATTTTATTTAAAAAACCATGTTTTTTCCAACCATTATATTTATATATACATATATATATTAATATATAATAAATATAATTATATATATATAATATATATTAATATATATATATATATATATATATATATATATATATAGTAATAATATATAAGATATGTATAAATAATATATATTATATATATAATATACTATATATTCTATATATATGTATATAATGATAATAGAAAGATATATAATAACTACTTAAACTATATATAAATAGCTTTTTATAGCGCTAGTGAGAAATTGATTATTCTAATGCCCTTTATAGGACCCAGAGGATATCAGAAATAAGATATTTAGTCATCAGTTGACGAGGTTTGAGAAAAAGCATCTTAAATAGTATCGGGGTAGGAGCTATATGAAATGATTAAATTTATTCTGCAAAAGAAGCGCGATAGTTGTGTGCTCCCAGAGCTAAGCCAGTTTAGAGGAACAATTACTATACGAGTTTGCGAACGGTTCCACCTACACTAATTCTGTGGAGATTCTGGTAGGGTATTCTTGCTTGTGAGTCTATTTGGTATTTTGTTTGTGATGGTAAAGAGTTTTATGTGAGGTTCAATTATTGCCGAAAGATATATGTGATTCTAATATATGTGAAGTGAATGATCCCGTATTGTATTGAGGATTGGAAGATCTGGGTGGACAAGAAATTTGTCATGTGGTAAGATAAATTTTTAATTGTACTTATAACCAATGTATAGCATTTTTATTTATAATGAGGCATAGAGAGGATCTACTTGACTGAAGACCCTGTTATACAGCTATGTTAATGGCGTAACGGCGAGGTGTATATTTTTAGATAAGATCATCTGCGTGTCTTTAGAATAAATTATTTACATCTTTAGACCTCCTAGGTTTATGAGAATGGAATTCCTTCAATTAGATGTCAATGGAATTAAGCTGTTACACACAGCTGTGGATATATTGAATAGTATTATGGTATTATTTTTTTATTATGTTGTTTGCTGTCATTCTTATAATTATTATAATCATTATAAGAATAAATAATATTAATATTTTCAGCCCAAGGCTTCCAAGACTTCTTAGTTATGATAGATCTAAATAAAACTGTCGGAACCCCGGGCGGGGGAATATAAGATCTGTTATCATTAGAGAAAGAGGGCCATGTGTTATACCTGTTATTACATTACTCTGATGTAGATTAATATAGAGATATAAAAAGATCAAAAAACTCATCTGATATATAAGCCAACTTACGTTATTTAAATTAATCATTCATATCATTATTGTCCTCTGAGTATCGAATATGAATGTAGGCTATATTTTCTTATTGATCGCGACATAATGTTATATTGTGGGATTGAAAATACAAGAGTCAAAATCCTTAATATTATGGGTGGTTAGCCTTAATCAAAGAGAGATTACCTTATAATTTTTATAACATTATATGAAAATTGATTGGATAATGGTTAATGTGATTTTACTTTTACTCATTTTAGTGGAGAGTTAAATAGTAAATTGAGTGAATGAATTTTTGGTATATAGTATGGTAAGGGTACTGGATTATTCTAGTATTATACCTAGTGATGACCTTTTCACATTTGTCTTAATAGAATAAAATATATAGTATTCTTGATTCCTTTTTTTCTTTTTTGAGGTAGGCCCATAACTACATAGTATACAGCTATATATATATATAATTTAATAATTATATATATATATATTACTATATATATATATAATATATATATATATATAATATATATATATAATTATAATTTATTTAATATTTTTTTTAATCTAACCCCTGACAATTTAACATATTAATATATATAACACATTTATTGAAATTTAATATGGCAAATATATAATATATATATAATATATATATAATATATATATATAATTATAATATATTATAAATATACTATAACCTGTCACCAATCACCACCACTCATGGGCTGAGTCCTATTTGAGAGGGGTCGGAATAAATAAAAACATTAATAAAAGCTCCACCCAATCCCCTAGCTTCTAACGCAAATTTTCTCAGATTTGTGATGCGCAGACGTGGGCGCTTTTAAAGAGAGGTAAGATTAAATCTATAGTTGGGAATAGAGAGACAGCAAGAACGGCCACCCAGCGCGCAGCTTCCACAGCGCCCCAGCACGAAGTCAGCTGGCGCGACCAAGCACAAGACGCACCCACCACCACGAAACAAATCTCTCAGGTCTTTCGCCAATACCCACGCAGAATTCGTGCGAGAGCAAGGCACCCCTTGTGCAACGACCGCGGCCGCCCACCAGGGTGCCCCGAGCGCAACTGTGCACGGGAGGTCACACCCTCCACTGCGAGCATCTGCCGCCAGACGTAGTATCATAATAAGAAAATGGGATAGAGGCGCCAACTTACGTCGCAAAGATAAGAGAGGTCAAGAGAGTTTGAATAGTAGGGGACATTTATTAGTCTCTTAGCTTAAGACTCAACTCCTATTCCATATAGAAGGGTGGAGGCCCGTGCAGCCTCCCCCAAATTTGTTGAGAACTTAGTAAGCTCCTATACAAGGGGGCGGAGCTTAAAGGCCATAAATAACTGGAGTAGCGCAGAGGAAAAGAAAAGTTCCCGCAACCTGAAGCTAGCTGGTCTTTGAAGCTTCACCATGCTCTTTTGAGGCCACCTTTAGCAAACCATATAGAAATATGGATGGTTTTCCAAGTCATTAATTTGTTTGTGTGATGTTAAAAGACAAGAATGTTATTGTTATTCACAGGAGAGACTGTTAAGAAGTCCGTTTACGAAAAAGGAAAAGAAATGTTGGGAGATGTTTTTTGAGAGGGAGATGTGAGAGAAGTTGAGTTTTAAAGAAGTTGAGTTTTTTACAAGAGGTTGAAAGTTGAATTTTACAAGGTTGCGCTGACCCCACCGGGAAATCCCATTCAGATCAGCAAGAATAGAATCGAAGGCAACTCTAGAAGCAAAAGAGGGAGCAGATTTGAAATGTGTGGAAGAGTGGAGTTGAGTCATCAGCATAAGAGTGAACATAGTTGGAAGTACAGCTAAGGAGACCGTTGATGAAAAGTAGGAATAAAGTTCGAGATGGAACAGAACCTTGCAGTATACCACAATTAACAGGAAAGGAGGAAGTGGTTACTCCATCAAAGAGTGCTGATATGGAGTGATCAGAGAGAAAATTAGACAAGAGTAAG
>JABUQX010065296.1:22500-27500 GCA_015478945.1 Trachelipus rathkii
TATAATTTAAAATATTGAATATATATAAATATATATATATATACATTATATATGTATATATATATATATATATATATATATATATATATATATATATATAATATATTAATAGGTGTCTCTGCTCTGATCATGTGTGAGGGTTTTGGTTAATTTTTGCTCTCCAATTTTACAAATATAATTTGTGTATTTGAAAGTGAATTTAGTAAACAAATTAGTGTTGTGTATCTAATTACACTACTGTTGTGTATATAACTACAGTCATTAACAATTTTTATATTAATTTTGTGATAATTTGAATTTGATAGCCTAACCCTAGGCTAACATAGGTAAGAGATTTACTGTTTTCTGTTTGGAGGTTTATTTGGATTCATAAATAGATTTTCTGTATTTAAATAACAGGTCTTTGTATTAATTTGTATTATTTAGTGAATAATATTAAATTAAAATTAGGTTTTCCAGTCACAGAACTACAGTTAAAGCCTACCTTGATAACTTTTTATATCCCTGGCCATAATGCTAAGCTAAATTTTAGCCTTGTTTAAATTTTTAAGCCTATTATTAAAGAGATTCTAGTTTTATTCTTTTTTGCCTTCTAGTGGATATTTAAACTGTAGTTGGTAAAATAATAAGTACAGGTTAGTAAGCTAATAATAATTTAAAGTATGTATGCTCTGTGTGATAACTGTGGGATTGTAAGAGGTGAATATGTGGATAGCTGCCCTGTTTGTGTTTTGAATGCAGAGAATGTATTGTTAAGGAAGGAGATTGCAAGATTGAGTGAAGATATGCATGGATTGAAAGAAGAAATATTTGAGTTGAGAAAGAGGGAAGTGTTAGGAAAAAGGTTAGTAGGGATGTCGAGGCGAGCGAGGGAAGCGCGACCTAGGGGTACGACAGCGATAAGTGATCACCTAGGCAGGAAACGATGATAGGGAAAAGGATAAAGTAGTTGATAATTAGGTCTGCAGATGAACTATAGAGGTTTAGGAATAGAAATATATATTTTAAGATGAGGATCTCGAAGTCAGTCAGCCTGTGACCTAGCAGTAAAGGTTCGACTGTCTTCCAAGATGGGGAGGGAATCAGAGAGTGCCAATTGGTAATGTTGAGTTTTTCTAAAAGGGAAGACTGAAACATTTGCTAATTGGAGTGCTCCACTGACACGGATACTAAGATAGGAAACTTTTCAAAAAGAAAAACAGAAAACGATTGAGAGTATGTTATCCAGGTGCAAGAGTGAGTGATATCGTTGATAGGATAGATAAGAGAAATTGATTCTACAAATGTTGATTCCAGATGTGTTGTGACATGTGGGTAAACAAATGAATATATGGATCTTAGACAGGTCAGACGAATAATAGAATAGATTATAGAGATTGATTTCAGAAGAATGAAAAGTAGTGGAAGAAGGTGTCATGATTTCTGGGATTTTACCTAGGCTAGGTGCAGGTCAGGAATGGGGGAGTAAGGGCTTTAGCGTGTATAATGAAAGGGTTAGGAAATTAATGTTTTTTCAGAAAATATTAGGTTTTTTGGATTTGTGGAGAGAGAGAATTTTTGGATAAAGATCTTTTTGCAGCGGATGGAGTTCACTTGAGTCGTAAAGGTGTTTGGGCTTTTTCAGTATCCAAGTTTGGAGACCTTGTTTAGCAAAAACTAGGTAAAGTTGGGGGTGGTGGGCTAAATCTAGATACAAAATAATCTAGCAAATG
Source organism: Trachelipus rathkii (assembly GCA_015478945.1). Lineage (NCBI taxonomy): Eukaryota > Metazoa > Arthropoda > Malacostraca > Isopoda > Trachelipodidae > Trachelipus > Trachelipus rathkii. Next base: position 24,213 of record JABUQX010065296.1, read on the forward strand.
GTATACTATAATAGTTGAGGAGATAATAAAGTAGAAGTTCGTTTTACACGGTTCAAATAATGATGGAATGATAATAAAAATAACAGCGTTTCGAGTATCAAAATGTTTTTTTACACAAATGCTCATAGGCTTAGAAATAAAAAGATGAGCTGATTAGTTTTACCATAAATGAGAATCCTGACATTATTTGCATAACTGAGGCATGGGTTTAATGAAGAATTATATGGAGACTTCTCTTTCAGGAATATGAAATGACGGAAATATTCACTTTATTTTATAACCAGCGTAGAGGAAAGAAACGTGTGGTGTGCGCTTTAATGTTAAAGCATATTCAATCTGTATTAATGACTTTGACTTTGAAAAGAATCATGATATTGATCGTGTGTGGGTAGATATTCTTAATCATAGACATTAAATCATTTAGATATAGGGGCATTTTATACGACCCTCCTGGCCAGAGTCAAGATTTAGACGCGGAAAGTGAAAAAAATAGAGACAGCATGCCACAGTTAAGAAAAAGGTATAGTCATAATGGGTGATTTTTAATTTTCCGGGCATTCATTGGGATTCCTTGTCTAATATGGACCAATCCCAGTAAGTTCTGCATTCATAAATTTGCTATACTAGATAACTTTTGGACCCAGATGTCCAAGAACCCCACAAGATACGTTGCACTACTGGAGACTTAATATTAACTAAACGTATGAACTAGTAATGGTGGATGATTTAGAGTTCGATCGGAGAATTTAGGACTTAGTGACCATAAAATATAATAAGATTTAATATGAATGTAATATCTGGGCCCAAATGCAAGTTAATAAGGAAAAGCATCTTAGATTTTCCGAAATGGCGATTTTTACCAAAATTTCGAGACATGCTAGTACAACCTAACTGGGATAAAGAGTTCAAAACCAAACTGATTATCGAGAAATGTGGGAAACCATTTTAAAGCAAATTTAATGAATATTCAGTCAGTATGGTTTTAAAGATAAACTCCATTAGGGTGGCAAAAGAGAAAACCTGTTTCGGTGAAATTAGAGAGATAAGAGCAGAAAATTAATGAAAAAGCCGTAGATTTTTAAAAAATTTCAAAGGTAGTAATAGGGAAGATGATTTAGAAAATTCTAGGAAAAATAGAGAAATGAACTTAACCAATCAATAAGAAAGGCAAAAGAGAGGGCAGAAATTAATTTAGCAAGCAAATAATAATAAGAATCTGAAGAAGTTTTTTTTAGCCTTTTATAAATTTAAAAGTAAGCATAGGACAATTGGTCAAATTAAAATTGATGAAAATTTAGGGAGTTCAAGATAAGAAAATGGTCAACATTTTCAATGCTTATTTTTGCTTCAGTGTTTACTGAGAAAAGATTAGATAATAGTTGGAGACTAATAGTTCTTGTATGCAGGTAACAAATAGACTTACAGAATTTGAATTTGATGTAAAAGATATAAAACGTTTATTAGATCATTTTGACCCAAGTAAAGCTGCAGGCCCTGATGGTATATATGGTAGAATTCTGAAAGAGGGTAGTACCAGCATTGCAAAGGCACTGTTTTTGATTTTTAAGCGATCTATAACATTTGGTGAGGTACCAAGATACTGGAAAATGGCATATGTTGTGCCTATTTATAAGAAAAGGTAGTAAAGAAGATTTGGAAAATTATAGGCCAGTTAGCTTTAACATCTCCCTGGTGTAAAGGTTCTGGAAAAAGTTATGAAAGGCTCATTATAGAGAAATTATTTAGAAATAACATGTATTGTAAATGACCCTAGCCACGGTTTTTCAGAAAAGGGTAGGTCATGGTCAAAGAACAAACCTTTTAAGAATTTATGGCAATACATTACTGACCTGCAAATTGACCCGAGGAGATCCAGTTTGAATATTTGTATATTCTAGAATTTAGTAAAGCTTTTGATAAGGTTCCCCACATAAGGCTGATGAAAAAAGTTATTGCAAATCGTGGCTAATAGTGGAGTGTAATCGTTGCGATAAAGTGGTTCGAAATAAAAAACGTGTGTAAACTAAGAATGGAATAAATCATCACTGGGAAATAGTGAAGAGTGGGTGTCCACAGGGTTCAGTGCTGGGGCCACTATTGTTTCTCATATATATAAAGTGATTTAGACCAGGGACTTAAAATGCAAGGTTTCTATAGTTTGGCAGATGATACTAAGTGGCCACCTCAGTAGGAACTAGTGAAGGATATGCCATAAAGATTCAAAAATGATCTTGATAAACTTCTTGGGTGGGCAGTTAAGTGGCAAATGAATTTTAATAGTAAAAGTGTAAAGGTTCTTTCCTTCACCATAGTTACTCAATATAAAGTTTTTAAACTACGTAATGATGGGGAATATGGCTTGAGTCCTGTCGGACCGGAAAAGATTCTTAGGTGTGGATTATAATGCAGTAATTTGAAAGTAGCTATCAGTGTTTGGAAGCTAGAAAAAAAGCTAATAAGATATGCTGGGCATTATAAATCGCAATGTTGTTTACAAGAGCATAAGAAGTAATAAGTAAAAGCTGTAATATATAGCTATGTTAAGGCTCAGTAATAGAGTAATTGTGCACCAAGTTTGGGCCCCTTTAAATTTAAAAAAAGTACTTAGATATGCTAGAGAGAGTTGCAACGTAGAGCAACAAGGATGATTTCTGGGTTTTGAGGGTAAGAGCTATTAGGAGAGGCTGAAGGAGTTAGGAATGTTTTTCTGTAGAAAGCGATCTTCTCAGAGGCGGACACTGAAATACAAGTCTACAAAAAATTTACATCTATGGATAATACAGAGACCAATAAATTTTTCATAGTAGAACATGGACAGGTGACCAGGGGCATAATAAGAAAATTAAGAAGAAAGCCTGCCATCTGGATATAAGAAAGCATGCATTCAGAAATAGGTTGTTAAATTTTGAAATAGTCTGCCAAGAGGCAGGTTTGATTGAGGGTTGTGGAACTCGATTTGCAAACACATTTAAGAAAAGGGTTAAGCATTCGTTTATGGATGGGGTTGGGTATTCATATAATTATATTGCTGAAACCAAAATGGCGGGTTTTTAGTTAAAGTAGTTATTAATGTTAGATGGCTGCATGTGTGACCATAATTTAGTTATTAATGCATGTGATGGTTTGGGTATCATAATATTTTATATATCTCATTAGTTTTGGACTAAGCCAAATTGGTGGATTTGTAGTTCACAGTAATTTGACAATCCCTAGGGTGCTTTGTGGATTTGCATGAAGATGTTGTTTAGTGATTGATTCTATTGGCTTGATAAGGCCGCAATGTGGCTT
>JABUQX010065296.1:32500-37500 GCA_015478945.1 Trachelipus rathkii
TACATAATAATAATAAATATCAATAATAATAATAATAATAGAATAATAATAATAATTAATAATAATCATAATAATAATAATCAATTAATAATAATAAATACTAATATAATAAAAACTAATAATAATAATAATAATATAAATAATATATATATAATAATAATATATATAATAATAATAATAATAATAATAATAAAATAATATAATAATATTAATAATAATAATAATAATATTAATAATAATAATAATAATAATAATAATAATATAATAATAAATAATAATAATATAATTTCTCTTGATTTTCCATCTCCGACTCCGACTCCGACCTCCACTTACACAGGAATCTTCGACTCCGACTCCGACTTCCACTTGCACAAGAGTGTTTCCGACTCCGACTCCACTTCCACAGAGTTTTCGACTCCGACTCCGGGAAAATTGCAACGACTTCCACGACTCCCGACTCCACTGACTCCGACTCCGACTCTCGCAGCCCTGGTAAAAGTAATAATAGTAATTTTGCTGTACTCTGCAAAAATATAATATAATAATAATAAATAGTTACAGTACTATTGGTAAAAATAGTAATAAATATAAAATAAATAATAAATAATAATAATATAATAATAATAATAATAATTAATTATATAATAATCAATAATAATTATAATAATAAAAAATAATAATCATAATAATAATAATAATTAATAATAATAATATAATAATATAATAAAATAATAAAAATAATAAAAATAAAAAATAAATAATAATATGATAATAATAATAATAATATAATAATATAATAATAATAATAATAATAAAAACCATTAACTACAACACTTTTTACAAATTATACTGATAGTGAGGAGGATACTCGAATAATATAATATAATAATAATAATAATAATAATAATAACAATATTATAATAATAATATAATAATAATAATAATATATAATAAATAATAATATAATAATAAAAATAAATAATAATAATATAATAATAGATATATAATACAGTAATAATAATAATAATTAATAATATATATAATAATAATAATAATGCCTAGTTCAATCTGACCTACAACCCGAAAAAAATAAACTTGAATAACTTAACCCTATCTTTTATTATGAATTTCAATAAAGCTTATTATAGTGAATGGTTGATTGTGATAATTTTTTTCCTATTTCCTAGGTGAATATATTATCTTTCTTATCAAACCAATGGAGTTAGGTTTAGAATTCAAGAAGATCCAGACTTCGTGAAAGTTGGCAATCTCTCCTCCCTTTTGATCTCGAAAATTTGTGCATAAGATGGAAACTATGAAACTTGGAAACCTGTTGCCAGAAAAAGAAAAGGCTGTAAATTTAGTCAATTGAATTCCTACGTTTCAGTTATATTTAAGACATTATAAAGAAACTAGATCACCTTAGTTTTGCAATTCAAGAGCTAAAAACTATCTTTATTACGTAATTTTATTTTTATTTATTATAGGCAGTCCCTCAATCTAAGCACCTGGAACAAGAATGCTAGATTCTCATTAAAAACCATTCTAACACCATGCGGAAAGAATTTTCAAACATTTTTACTTCTTAAACTCGAACGATCAGTCAATTTTTCGACTGAGTTGAAAATATTAGTTCTTTTTCTGATCTGTGCAATTAAGTTTACAATTTAACTTGCTTAAAAAGCATATCTACTTTTGAGATCTATACCTTCATGAATATACGAAATTGATTTATATTGATTTAAATATATAAGATAGATAAATTTGATAATAGATGATTAATCAATTGTCGTTCAAATAAAGAGTAAACTTTTCGTGTATTAAGTCACCCTCGGTAATGCCATCGTCTTGGTGTCAAAGTTACTATACAATACATATAGTTTCTGTCAAAAATTTTCAATCACTTAAACTAAGGCGATTTAGTTCTTTATTATTCTTAAATAACTAAACTAGAATTCTTTACAAATTACAGTCTTTTCCTTTTTTCGAGCAACGAAGATTCCAAATTTCATATTACCATTTCTTGATGTACAAATTTCAAGATATTAACCTCGAAAACATGTCCAGGGTAACCTCCAAATTTTCATTAACGTCGGACAAGGGTTCAATGACCCTAAGCACGAATTCAGACAAGTGCGACTCGAGGCATACCAGTTTTGCAACCCCGGTTTTATCCTTCATACAACCATACACATTACTGTAAGAGAACAGAAAGAATCCGAATAGAAAGCAGTCCTCTTTTCCACCAGAAAAAGTATTACATTTAAGTCTTGGCAGAGTAATTCTTGCTGCGAGAGATAATTCTTCAGAATAGTCCTAAGTTCTGCTCTCGAGACTGAATCTCCGTGAGAGAAGAGAGGCCTCTCAGATCCAGGAGGAGTAGACGGGATAGGGTGTCGAATGAGATCTATGATTTTTTCCATCTGAAGATGATATTAAGAAGCACTAAAGACTTCCTCATCCAGCACAGCCGACTTATACTGTAAGAATGAAGATTTACAGATGGTAATATCAATTTCTCCCATCCAGCTGTCTAATCTCGACCAATTTTAGATACATTCTCCAGAAGAGATGTTAATGAAAGGAAATCTGTGTCTCTCTTCGACAGCACTTTTGAGTAAAATTGTAACCTTAAGCTTGATGGCCTCTCGTTACCTTTTTGATGACAAATGTTATCCTTTATTTCTCGTGGGAGAAGCTGCTGTCTTTCCTCAGGAGAAATAGATTTCTTAGGCGCACCCATACCACTTGTAATAGTTTCCTCAAGCGCCTCAATCATTGAAGAAGATAAGTCTATGCTATTGGCCATAATTTAAGAATTCAGTAAATACTTAAATTGTAAAACAACTTTATTTAGTTAAAAATGAACAAGACCCAATAGATCTCTTCAAAAGTATATAAAATATACTCTTACGAAAGCAGACACGAAAGATACTTGACTTTTAAAAATTTTATGCTCAAAGTTTCACTATCAATGTAACTAAAAAGATCCTATATATTTGAAAGGTCGATGTGGGGTATGAGCTCTTTGCTTCTGTGAATACTTTAAAAGATTGAAAAGTGTTAAAAATCACACAAAAATTGACCAGAAATAAGAGCAGTAACAAAACATAAAACGCTTCCCCACCACGTTATATACTGTATATACATATACATAAAGATATTATTATATATTGAGTTATATATTATATTATTATACATATATATATATATCATTTATATATATTATTATTATATATATATTATTATATATATTATTATTATATATATATATATACATATATAAGGCTGGTTATTATATATAGGTTAATACGCAGATGATTGTATAAGACTTTTTTCGAAAAAGTCTTTCTACTAAAAATTGGATTCAGAGTTGCTGCTAAAGCCTTGCAAGAAAATTTCCGCAGCGGCAGCTTCTGAAATTATGCCATATTCAAGCCATTACTTAAGAATTTTCTTAAAAACTAAACTAAACTTTAACTTTTCTGAACTTAGAAATCTTTTGTACAGAAATTTTCAGAAAAATTCATATTACTGTATGTGCTCAATATGCATTGTACATTTAATTTACATATTCATATATATATATATATATATATATATATATATATATATATATATATATATATATATATATATATATTTATTTAAAAATATATATATATCTATATGGGAATATATATATATAGTATATATACCTGTTAAGTATATATATAGCAGCATATAGATAGCAAAAGATATATATATATATATATATATATATATATATATACACACAAAAGAAAAACTGCTCAAATAGACAAATTTAGGGTCCTCAAAACTGGTGTCAAAATTGAGCATGCAAAGTCGTCAAAATGACAAGTTTTCAAATGTCAAAAAGAGAAAAATAATTCTCAACTGAGTACTTTTTCTGTGAGTAGTTAATTCTCAATTTGATGAAAACAAATTACTCTATTTGAATAGTTTTGTATGCTCAATTTTGACACCAGTTCTGAGGACCCTTAAACTGCTCACTTTATATATATATTTTACTCCTTAAGAAACGTACATCTTATATATATATATATATATATATATATATATATATATATATATATATATATATATATATATATATATATATATATATATATATATATATATTTTTTTAAAAAAAAAAATATATATATATATATATATATATATATATATATATATATATATATATATATATATATATATATATATATATATATATATATATATATATATATATATATATATATATTATAAACGGCCTGATATTACAGACCATTGGCACCCTAACAAAGCACTTGTTAGGCCTAAATCTCAGATTTAATAAAAATAATTTTAATGTAAAGCAAAGTTGAAAAATAAATATTGATAAGATATAATATAAAATTTTTAACTTATTCTTTTTCTCATAATTAATTAAAATATTGTTGAAAAATATTAAAAATAAAAATAAAATAAAATGACTTATGGGTAACTATTTTAAACATTGCAGACCGTTTTCCACGCGATAGGGAAGGATAGTTCCTTCCAATTTCAGTTATTTATTAATATTATATATATATATATATATATATATATATATATATTTCTTTAAAGATATATATATATATATTATATATATATATATATATATATATATATATATATATATATATATATATATATATATATATATATATATATATATATATATATATATATATATATATATATATGCTGTTATTATTTATATGTTATATATATATGCTATATATATATATATTATACATATGTGACGATTTTTATTATAGTTATAGAGATATATATATATATATATATTATTATTATTATTATATTATATATATAGATAAAAAAATATACAATATATATATATATATATTTTTTCTTATATTATATATATATATATATAAATTATATATATATATATATATATATATATATATATATATATATATATATATATATATATATATATATATATATAT
>JABUQX010065296.1:45000-47500 GCA_015478945.1 Trachelipus rathkii
CCCAGGGAATATTTTATTAAATTTAGTCGTCACTAAACCTTCTAGTAGAAAGCGGAATATTTAAAAAATATCTCGGAGAATAAAAGACTTCCAAAATATTTTTTTAGGTAAATTTCAATACTTAAAGAAGCGGTTATTTAAAAGGTTTAAGGTATAAAAAAAATTATTCCTAATATTCAAAACTAAAAAAAAAAATCTATAAAGTTAATTATGCGTCTGAATTTTCATGTCATCAAACCACAGCTAAGAAAAAATTTCTTATCTAACAACAAAATATCTTGAAATGACAAACAAGATTTACTCGTAGGTGGAGAATTCCCTCGACTAAAGTATCGGTCATCTTAAATCCACAAAAAAAAAAAAAAAAAAAAAAAAAAAAATTCCCACATTTAATTGATAGGAGACTTTTTTCCATTTTTCATTTCACACTTTGAAGTAACTTATCAGTTTCCGCCACTGGACAATGAATGTATCAACGAATTAGAATCCCATTTTTCAAGAGAGTAATAACATCTGAAAAGATAATAACAATAATTAGCACTACATTGTTGCTAAATTAGTCAATAAAAACATTACTTAAATAAATTAATAAATTAAATTATCTATTTACTAAATTTTATTCAATTTTCATCCCACTGCCAAAAAGATCAAAGGAACAAATTTCACCAATGAAAAGTTGTAACTTTCAAACAAAATAATAATTCTTTTATGTTAATTATATTAAATAATATATTTAAAATTGCACTCTAAATTTTATAGCTTTATTATTATTATTATTATTATTATTATTATTATTATTATTATTATTATTATTATTATTATTATTATTATTATTATTATTATTATTATTATTATTATTATTATTATTATTACTATTATTATTATTATTATTTTTTCATATTAGTAATAGGTACCCATAAAATTATTTTAATTTTTCAATGTCATATAATAGTACTGGTTCCTTCACTGTCAACGCGAGCTATAAGTATTAATATTATTATTAGTAGTAGTATTATTAGTATTAGGGGAAAATTATATTATCTAACATCAATAAATAACCCTTCATCTAGTTATACAACAAGCAGGGAAACTTAATATGAGGTCTTGAATTGTTTCAATGTTACAGAGCACTTCTCGTAATCGTAACTCAATTGGAAGAGAGACAGAGTCACAAGGCAAAGGAACCGGGATCGATTACTCGTTCAGAGTCCGGATTCTAGGTAGAAATTACCGAGAGCAGTTCCCCTCCTACAAGACAATAGTGAAGAATGAACTTTAAAAGAAAAGAAAAATTGACAAAGTTTATGTGGGAAAGAATTTACCAAATAATATATATATATATAGTTAAGTTATATATATATATATATATATATATATATAGTGAAAGAAAAGAAAGATATATATTATATATATATATATATATATATATATATATATTATATATATATATATATATATTATATATATATATATATATATATATATATATATATATTAATCCTGCCTCATACGTCCTGTTGCAAACTATAAAACCAAATACAAATTTATTCTTCTTTCTCTCTTCTTCTTCTCTCAATCATTTGTTTCCAATGTAAAAATTTGATCCACACAACCTCTACCACTTCTAAACGCACCTTGTTCTTCACCAACAGTCCTTCAGTCATTCGACGCACTCTTTCGACAAAATGCCAGCATATATCTTTCCTTTAACACTCAATAACCAGACTCCCTATAATTCCTACAGTTTCTCTTATCCCCTTACCCTTATAAAAATAAGGGTACTTTACTGCTCTCCTCCAAACTCTTGAAACTATACCCGATCATAAACGCTTTTAGTTGCACAACTCCAAATCTAATTAATCACCATATCGCCTCTGTTTTTGATCATTTCACCAGTACTTTCATCTATACCGCAGATTTATCATTCTTTAACTTTCTCACTCTACCCATTACCTCCTTACTAATGACTTCTATCCTAAAAATACCTATTCCTTCTTGCATCATCAAACCCACACATTCACATACAATCACTTCTTCATTACAATGTTATGTGCAGATTTTCGAAATGCTCCCTCCACACTCCCCTCATCCATTTCATCAGTTACGAAAGCAACATCCCTATTCATTATTCTAAGCAGATTCCCCTTATTCTATTTCTTAACCTTTCGCGCTTCCAGAAGAAGAGCTCCTATTCCCTTTTTATAAGTTCCCATTCATCCTCCTTCCAAACTGTTCATTACCCATTTTTCCTCCTACGTATGAATCTTTTAGCATTCCTTTTTTCCTCCTTATATAATTCCAAATATCTTCCTTTTGAAATCTCATCATTGGCTTTTAGTACATTCAATCACGCTCTTTTTCTTTTTTTTTAATTTTAGCCGCTTCTTGCATCACCACTTCATTCCACCACTCACTGTTAACATTCTTACTTCCTACTTTATCATATCCACATACTTCTTTTGCACTACTAACAATTGCTTTCTTCATCTGCTTCCAGATT
>JABUQX010065296.1:52500-60000 GCA_015478945.1 Trachelipus rathkii
AGTCCTTTCATAAACTGAAATCACCGCCTTTTCAAAAAAGAAAAAAAAATCATCCAACGAACTTCTACAAAGGGAGAGCCTTGAGCTGCAAACTGGGGGTTGGGTAGAGAAGGAGACTCCCCACATGTTACACCCAAAGACATTTCAAGAAAGTTCTCTTTAAAATCGGGAAAAGAACGAAAATGTCAGATTTTCGACCTTATGGCTAAGCATCCGAATGGCTTTCCCTATTTCCCAACGTGGAAGGCAAGAACGTAAATTTGGATGGAGAACAAGCAAGTCTAACAAAAAAAAAAAAAAAACTATACCATCTCCGAGAAGGAAGCACCAAAGCTACAACAATTTTCGACTCTATAGCGGAAGGAGAAGAAATTGGGGAGAGTCATAAAGCATACCCCGATAATGCCCTCATCGCCAGCCAAGGATAAACTTAAGGTCTAAATTTGCCAATCTTTTAAGAATCTCCACCGCTCGTAATGACGCCCAGTGATGTCTATCAAGTATCAACTCTCAAACATATGGTTTTTTCGATCAACAAATTTTTTTTTTTTTTTTTTTTTGAGTGCAGATTTAATTTTATTTAATTTTGTAAGTTTGTAATTATTCTTAACTAAGAGTGGTTAATACGTTGGAACTCCTATGCATTATTGATAACATTGTGAATAATGGAAGTGGATAGATTATTTTTATATAATATTTTTTTTAAAAAGCCTGCAAAGGAAAATTCTCGTGTTTTCCTAAAAAAAAATTACACTCGGAGAAGTATTTATGACGATGAGAGTGCATGGAAGTGTCCCCTTCAATGCTCTCTCCCATTCCCCCAAAAATCATGGGGCAGGAGGTTAAAATGTGAAACACAAAGAAATGCTTGTAAAACGGCCTTGTAAAAGTGACCATTATTATTTATAAAGTAAATATTCTTTCTCTGAGAAAGGAAATTTGTAACTGTGTTTTTTTTGCGATAATAAAATTTATAATTACAAGCCCTTGAGGCTAAGAAAAAATTACATGCGTGAAAATTCTTTTATTAAAATTTGTGTGTTTTATTTAATAATTTTAATAATTAGATTGTAAGGTTTAATTTCTAAGCGTTAAGAAATGTACATTTTTATGTCATATTTTATATTAATACATTAATTTTATTTTCTATGTCGAAGAAAAATCTATTCACTTAAACATTTTATAGTGTTATAAATTACAGCGAGAGATTCTAGTGTATCGGTCAAACTTAAATGAAAGTAATTTAAAAAAATTATCGAAAAGAGCGAAAAGAAATAAAAATATATTTTCTCTCATTATACCATAAGTGGTAGGAGCTATGCATTAAGCTCCATATAGACCTCTGACGTCACTCGCGAGAGGATGCAGTCCAAATAGACCGAGGCTTTTACACCAAAAAAGTTGTGAATAGGTTTTGTCCGTATAAGAGGATAAAATTCTACGGAACGTGTCTACCAACTTTGACATTTTAAAAAAAGGTATAATGAATTAATGTTTTAAGAGTAATACGAGTATATATTATAAATTATTATAATTAAAGGCGGCTGGGTTGGGTGTTCGTGCTTGCTCGGGATTCACCATATATATATATATATATATATATATATATATATATATATACATATATATATAGAATATATAGTTATATATATATATATATATATATATATATAATATATATATATATATATATATATATATATATATATATATATCTTCTTTTTCTTTTTCTTTTCCCTCTCCCAGGAAGGATTTTTCATCCCTGTCAGCCGCGCAAGCGTCTTTCTCCAGACATCCCTCCGCTGCACTATTCTCTTCTCTTTAGCACTCTCTGGTTTTTGGTAGCTTACACTTTCCCGTAGGTCCTCCACTGACTCGCCTATCTCTCTTTCTTCGGTCTTCCCTTTGGCCTTCTGCCCTCTGGGTGTCCATTCCCATCTTCTTTTTGGCATTTTGTCCTGCTCCATCCTCTCCAGATGTCCCCACCATCTCAATCTCCCCACATCCATCTTCAGTATCATCTTCTTCACACCTATATCTTCTAATACTTCATTCCTTATTCTGTCTCTCCTACTCTTTCCAAATCATAGTTCTTAATAAATTTCATCTCCGTCGCTTGCATTCTCCTACTCTCCTCTCTTCCTCGCAGCTGTCCATGTTTCCGCTCTGGGTACAGCAGCGTCGGAGTCAGTATACTGTTAAAAATCACTTTTATAACCTCTATTGCAATAATTTTTATTCCTCTTTCATCATCGTATACGGCTTTCATAACTAATCCATACTTTTCCATTCGTCGCGTAATCTCTCCTCCACTTCCTCCCCTTCTGCTAAACATCCTCCGAGATAATTGTTAATTACCGCCTTCACCTCCTCCTCCCTCACCATCATCCTCATCTCCTCCTCATTTCCTCCGGTTATTGTTAATATCTCTGTCTCCTTCTGTACGTTCATCCTCATCCTGCTTCCTCCAACTCCTCTGTAAACAACTCCACCACCTCTCGAATCGTTTCCTCTCTTCGATCCAACATGCCAGATCGTCTGCATACGCCTTTATGTCCCCTTCAAATTCTCCCAGTCTCTCCCTCACTTTCCTTATCACCACGTCTAAATATAATATAAACAGCAGTGGAGATAAAACACTCCCCTGCTTCACTCCTGTTTTCACCTCAAACCATCTATCGTTCTCGCACTCAGTTCTAACATTAAAACTGCATTTCTCATACATACTTTCTATTGCCTTCTTTAATCTACCCCTCACTCCATAATTCCTCTCCATAGCTCTCCAGAGCTTTTTCCTTGGCACCGAATCAAATGCCTTTTGCAGGTCGATGAACGCTACAAAGAATCTCTTGCCATATTCCAGCATCTTCTCCGAAACCATTCTTAGTGTGAATAAGAGGTCTGTCGTTCCTCTTCCTCTTCTATACCCGTACTGTTCTTCTCCGAGTCTCGGCTCTTCCTTCTCTCTCAGCCTCCTCTCCAATATTCTTTCGTTTATTTTCGCCAGATGGTCTATCAGTGAAATGCCTCTATAATTATTACAGCTTCCTGCATCTCCTTTACCTTTATATATCGGTATTAATATTGCTTTGCCCCACCTTTCCGGCACCTTTCCCTCTCTCCAACACTTGTTCATCAAACTGATGATTCTCCCTCTCAACTCCCTCTCCTCCCCTCCACCACCAACTCCACAGCCACTCCTCTCCTGGGGCTTTACCCTTCTTCATCCTTTTCATAGCAGCCTCTTCATATTCTTCTACCGTTATCTCTCCGTCACCTTCTTCCTCTTCCTCCTCCTCCTCTGATCTACAGCTTCTTCCTCTTGTTCTCTTCTGGATTCTCCATTGAGCAGATCTTCGTAGTATTCGGTCCATCTATCATTTCTTTTTTCCGGTCTCCCAAGAATCTCTCCGTTTCTATCTTTATATTTCTAGCTACGGTTTTTGGTTTTCTATACGCCTTTCGCCATCTTAAATATCTTTTCCTTCCCTTCGCCCACTACATCTCTCGTTATTTCTCCTGCCATTCTCTCCGCCTCCATCTTTTTTGCCCTCCTTTTTATTCTCTCTGCCTCATTCCTTGCCTGTACATATTCCTCCCTTGCTGCCGCTGTTCTTCTTTTCAACCACTTCCTCATTTTCCTTGTTTTTTTTTTCTTAATTGCTTTTTTCACTTTTTCTTTCCACCATGGTATGTCTCTTCCTAGTACCTCCTACCCATCTTTTACCAAGAGTTTTCTCTACTCTTAATGACATCCTGCAAGTCTTCGTTTTCTTCTTCACTCCTTAGGGTTTCCTGCATTTCCCGTTCATAATTTCGTCTCGTTTCTTGTTCTTCTAACTTCTCCACTCTGATCACTGCCCTCTTCTGCTCATTTACTCCTCCCTTCCCTCTTATCTTTATGTCCGCCACCACCAGTCTATGATCCGCATCTAAGGACACTCCCGGGATCACCTTTACATTCTTAACCATCCTTTTATCGGAGACTATCATGTAGTCTATCACCGATTTTTTGATCGAATTGTTGCGTTACCTGATTCCACTATACTTCGTAAAGATGTGAGACTCTCTGTGCTTGAAAAACGTGTTCATTATTTTTAGGTCGTTTCTCACACAAAAATCAATCAACGCCTCTCCCTCCATGTTTCTTGTATCCTCTCCAAATGGTCCCAATACTCTCTCCATCTCTCTTCTCTTTCCTACTCTAGCGTTGAAATCTCCCATCAACAAGCACCTCTCCCCTCCTCCTCCACCCCCACCTCTTCCTCCATCAATTCCATAAATCTAGTTTTTTCCTCCTCTGAGTGCCTCTGTTGTGGTGCATATATCTGGTATATTCTATATTTTATCCGGCCTATCTTCAATACGCACATCATCAACCTCTCATTTATAATTTTTACTCTCTGTACATGGTGACAGTCTTGGTCCCACTATAATTCCGACACCATGCTTTCTTATTCTTTCTCTCACCCCACTATACATCAGAACAAATCCTTCTCCCATTTCTTTACCCTCCTCACACCCCCTCACTCTCATCTCCGCCATCCCTAACATATCTATCTTCCTCTCCTTCATGATATCTATTATCTCCTCCTCTTTATCTCCATAGGTACCCACATTTATCGTGGCACACCTATAATTCTTAAAAGTGTTTTCGTGATATTCCGTAAATCTCGCCGAAGTCGTCGTCTAAAGTTCTGTCCGGCTTCCGAGGCTCGCGCTTGAGTTTTGCAAGCAGTTTATTTCGGGAAGTGGCTTGCTAGGCCTATCCTTCCCTAGCCCTATCTCCTTTAGCCGAGGACACCTCTGGTGTCCTCGTTGCCCGGGGTGCACGACGGGGACGCGGAGTTGGCTTTTGCACCCCATATATATATATATATATATATATATATATATATATATATATATATATATATATATATATATATATATATATATATATAAAAAAGACGGAGAAAAAATTTGGCTCTTGGCAAGACTCGAACCATCGACAACATCGTCGCCGCTAGACAATGTACAGGAGGCTCTACCACTAGACCGAACTTTGGTTGTTTGTTCCTGTAACCCAAGAGCAACCCAGCAGAATGTCGTGTGGCCCCAGCAGGGGTTCCAAGCACCCTTCTATGGATTTAAATAAGTACCGAGTTTCAAAGCAGTGATATCGAAGCAGGAGACTTGAAAACTGTTCCGAGATGCCTTCTTTTCTGGGGAGGTGGACGGTATAGCGGTAGAGCCTCCTGTACATTGTCTAACGACGGCGCTGTTGTCGATGGTTCGTGTCTTGCCGCGAGCGAAATTTTTCTCCATCTTATTATTGCTAATTTGTCGCAACATGCCTGTTTTATCTACGTCGGTGCTGCTTGACTTTGGTTGGTGCTCCTGCTCCTGTAACCCAGGAGTGCCCCAGCAGGGGTTCCAAGCACCCTTTTATAGATTTATATATATATATATATATATATATATATATATATTAGAATATATATATATATATATATATATATATATATATATATATATATATATATATATATATATATATATAAAGGTGGGAAAAGACGAAGACTAAAAGTTACATACGTAAGATAGAGAAAAGAAACAAATGATCAATTTGAAAGGAGGATGACTGGAGACTTACCAGGTTATAGGAAGCTGTTCTGAAAGGGAGTGCAGAAGGTTAAGAAAGAGAGTAAGAGGAATTTTCATATTTCATATTTTTTTACCAGATGAAATGAACGTGAGGAGAGTATATAGGGGACACTATGAGAATATGCATGACACTGTCAGTGAGGAAGAGTGGATAGTGAATATATGTGTGCTTGATGATGTAAGAAGATAAGGTTGTTAGTAGGGAGGAGATAATGGGTAGAGTAAGATAGTTGAAGAATGGTATATCAACAGGTCTAGATGGAATTACTGGTGAAATGATCAAGAATGGGGGCGAGATTGTGATTGACTTGATAAGGAAGTTTTGCAAGAAAGAGTTTTTGGAAGATATATTTCCGAAGGATTGGAGGAGTTTTCTGAATGTTATTGGGAAGATATATGCTGGTATTTTGGTTGAAAGAGTGCCTCGAGTGACTGAGAGGTTGATTGCTGAAAAACAAGGTTCATTTAGAAGTGGTAGAAGATATATAGATTAATTTTTTACATTGAAACAAATGGGTGAAAAAATGAGAGAGAAGAAGAGCAAACTGTATTTAGGTTTTGTGAACTTGCAACAGGCGTGACAGGATTAATAGGGAAGCTCTGTGGTTGATATATGGTGTTGGTGATAGGCTTCTGAATGGAATCAAAAGTATGTGAATTCATAGTGAAGCTTGTGTAAGAATGAATGAAGTGGAGAGTGAATAGTTTAATATTAAATCGGGAGTGAGGCAGGGATATGTTATGTCTCCATGACTATTAAATATGTAAATGAATTGGGCAATGAAAAAATGGAGAATGGAAAAAAGTGGAGATGATTTGATCTGAAGAAAGTTTGAGAGGACTGGTTTAGGAGTTTGGAAGGGTGCGTAAAAGGTGTGGTTAGAAAGTAAATGTAGATAAAGAGTAATATGATGGTGGTGGATGAGGAAAGTCTGCGGTGTGAAATCATGTTGGATGGTGAGCAATTGGAATAAGTTTCTGAGTTTAAATATTTAGGATATATGTTGTTCCATGAAAAGGAAACGGATGGTGCAGAGTGTAGTTGGAAAGTTGTGAATTGAAGGAAGGTACAATTAAATTCTTTGAGAATGGGAAGAGACTAAGGGCCGTATTTACATACCAGCCTTTTCTCTTCCTTTCGTCAAGTGTTCCTTCAGAATCCTCCCTTAACGTAAATTCAAATTTATGAACAATCCTTGAGAAATTTTTTCCGTGAGGAAGCCTTGACGTCGCAAAATACTTGGCGAAATCTCTTCCCTTAGTCAAGGTAGTTTCTGAACCAACCTTGAAACTCTCTCTTAAGATTTTGTTTTCCGAGCGGCAGCCATCTTGTTTTTTTTATTGTACAATTTGTCGCTATTATTATTTAATTTATATCATTTGTTTGCATTTGATTATAGTAAATGATTTTGTCAATATATAGCTTTCGTGCAAGAAATACCGGCAAACATCCCACATATTAGGCTACACCAGAGAAATAGGCCCAGCGTGCAACCTTCGACGGGACCTAACTTAGTGTAAGGACGCAGAAGATATTTTTATAATTTATCATAATTTCGTAGCTAGGCTACGTTCAGCCTACGGCTATGCCAACCAAAGCAACTGGAACTAATAAGTGTGAAGCAACACATCTTCAATTCTCATAGTATTTTTATTAAACGCGTTTAGATTATTTCATTAATTTTTTTTCTTTTTAATATTTCTATAAATTTACAAACATAAAATTAATATATAATATACTTTTATTTTGTTCTAGTTTCATTTACTTTGTGTTCATTGGTTATTGGTCTCTGACGTCATGAAATATGATGACGTTTTTCCTTGAAAACTGTCTTCGATAAGTAGCTCTCGATT
>JABUQX010065297.1:0-7500 GCA_015478945.1 Trachelipus rathkii
GCACGTTGGAGTGGGCTTTCCGGTAATTAGGCTCTTTTCTGCATCTCCCCTCCTTGAAAAGGGCGCAGCCCGTGAGTGGTGGAAAATTATGTATAAAAAAATAATATATATAAGTATATAAAGATAAAATATAAATAAAAAGATATATATATTGAGATAAGTAAAGTATATATATATATATATATATAAGTATAAAGTATAATATAAAGTATCATTATAATATATGATGTGTGGAGTGATGTGTGGGTGATGTAGATGTGTGGTGTGTGTGTGTGTGTGTGTGGTGGGTTAGTAAATATTGAGTATGTGTGTGTGTGTGTGTGTAGTGTGGTGTATGTGTGTGTGTGTGTGTGAATGGATGAGTAGTGTAGGTGGTGTGGTAGATGTGGTGGTGATGAGATTTCGTTCGAAGGCTCACTGATAAGCCGCCGACTTGAATTTCTACTCGATTCCCTTATAGTTTTAATAATTAGCGGATTGAGTGGCAGAAAATTTTAATTTCAGCATGAGTCCAAAAAAATAGGTAATTCTTTTCTATATGGATAGGCAACTCATTATTTGCCCGACCGCGACTCAATTAGACAGTCTTATTTATTTAAAGATATCCCAATTTAACATTGCAAATAGCAAGAAAGAATAATAATTTTATTAATATAACAATATATTAACTAAATTAATTAATTTTTATAAATAAATATAATCATCTCCTATACCGACTTATTTAATTCATATTTCATATAGAATCTTTGACTCATTCTTCAACGAGAGTATGGCCATACTCGCTTGATCAGACCTCCTTCTAGGCTAGTAGTTTAATTTGCGTCGGCAGACCAGTGAGTTTTAAGAAATTTTCATGTTATTACAAAAATGATTTAAATAAATTATTTGAAGTATGGAGTCAGTAAATAATAAGCTTTTCATATTATTATAGCTAACATAATAATTTTATTAACTGATTTGATTTTATGTATTTTGATTATAGTATTACTTGTTATAAATAATAGGATATTGATTGTATTCGATTTAAGTGTCATTAAAAATTTTACTATATTTTTTTCCTGAGTGTTGTAGGACTTTTTATATATAATGATATATATAAATATAATATAATAGTATATATATATAATATATAGTAATTATATATATAAATATATAATATTATATATATTAATATATCTATATATATATAATAAATAATATAATAATAATATATTATATAATAAATATATATATATATATATATATATATATTAAATATAATATATTGATTTGCCTCCAAGAATTTTGACCACAGATGCCGCAACAACTGATATATTATATATATAATAAATATATATAATATTTATTAATAAAATAATATAATAATAAATCATATATATAATAATAATATAATATATATATATAATAAATATAAATAAAAAAATATATAATACTATATAAATATATAATATATATATATAATATATATTCAATCTTCTATCCGAATATTCTTCGTGAAAATTTATTTTTAATATTACGATGGAATGAAGAAAATCCTAATATAATAAAAATATTTTAAAATTATGATTAACTAAAGTAACCAATAGTCTATCTAGAAAATAATAGACTAATAGTAAAAAAATGCGAAATATTACATACTGAGCACAACACGTACCAACTTGTATAAACTAGTTATTAAAAATATAACCAAAAAAAAACAAACTGGTAAATGTTGCGTTTAAAGTTATAAGTTAAAGTTATATTCCTTCTGTTATAAGTTATGGGTTTAATAAATATATTTTAAATATGTTTTTCCTTTGTTTATTCTTGGAACGTACTGAACATATTAATTATAAATAAAAATAAATATATAATATATATCTTTGAATATATATAAGTAATATATATTATAAAATAAATAAATAAATAAATATATAATATATATATAATATATAATAATATAATATATACCATATATAAAATAAACATAATATATCTAATATTATAATATAATATATAAATATAATATATAATATAATCAATATAATAATATTATAATAATATATATAAAAAAGATATATATAATATAATATAAAAAAAAATTAATATATAATATATAGATAATATATATATATATGTTAAAGTATAATATAAGTATAATATAACTATATATATATAGTAAATATAATGATAATAGTATATATATATTATTATATAATAAGTATAATATAATAATATATAATAATATAAGTAATAATATAATATATATATGTAATAAGATAATATATATATATATATATATATAATAGTATAAAAGTATAAATAGCAGTAATATATATATAATAAGTATAGTATAATATATATATATAGCATAATATATATATATAAATATATATATATATTAATATAGTATATATATATATATATATATATATATATATATATATTATATAAATAGATATATATCTAATATGTGAAGATATATTATAACATATTATATATTAACATATATATAGATATATATAGTATATATTAGTAATATATATAAATAATATATATATGATATATATATATATATAATATAATGAGTATATATAGTAATAATATATAAATATATAAAAGATATATTAGTATATAGTAATATATATAATATATATATATATACTATCTAATAGTATATATATATATATATATATATATAAATATATAGTATATATATTATATATATAATAAGACAATATAAAATATATATATTATTATAATATATATATATATATTAATAATAGTATATATATATATATATATAGTAATATAATATATATATATATATATAGTATATATAATATGTATATATATATATATATATATATATATAGTATATATATATATTATACTAGTATAATATAATATATATATGATAAGATATAATATATATATAATATATAGATAATAAGAATATTAATATATATATAATATAATATAATTAGAGCATATACATATATATAAGTATATACAATAATATATATATATATATATATATATAAATATATATATATATATATATATATATATATATATATTATATAATATATATATATATATATATAATATATAGTATAATAATATATATAATAAGTATATATAATAATATATATATATATAATAATATATATATAAATAATAAGAAGGATATATATATATATATATAGTATATATTAATAATCTATATAATATATATATATATAATATATATATATATCTGAATATATAATATATATAGTATATATATATAAATATATATGTAGTATAGTATATGAAATAAATATATAATATATATATAATATTATATTAAATATATATATAATATAGTAATATATATAATATAATATATATATATGAATATATATAGTATAATATATAGTATAATATTATATATATATATATATATATTATATATATATTATATATTATATACATTATGAAATATTATATATATAATTATTAATTATTATTTATTATTATTTTACAAACACTTATTCCCCGCTTAAGCAGGGTAGTGGTACGTGCAGCTTCCCTAATTCATATTTTTCTTCATCTCGCCCCCCACCCACCTCCTCCATTCCATTCTATCTCTCGCAAACACCCTACCTTCCTCCACCCTCATCCCTCTCTCTTCCAGCATTTCCTTTATTCCATCCATCCACCTTCTTCTTGGTCTCCCCTTCCTCTCCTTCCTATCCCCTCCGCCTCCAAAACTCTCCTAACCACCCTCTGTCCTCCGATTCTCTCCAGATGTCCAAACATTTAAGCATTCCCTTCATCCGCTCTTTTCAACCAAACCATTCTTACCAAATCCATCGTCTCTCTTATACCCTATTTCCTAATCCATCTCTCTTTTACTAACCCACATACCGCGTTCTCAACCCTTTCATCTCAAACACTTCCAACTTCTTCTTGGACCTAAGCATTCAACCCCATGTTTCACACCCATACAGTACCGCTGGAACACAAATTTTCTCAACATACTTATCTTAAGTTTATGTGATGAAATTCCCCCTTTCCATAATTCCCTCAGACGACTCAATGCTCTCGTTTCCTTCTCCTACTCCATGGATCTATCTCTTCCTTCATCCCTCCTTCCTTGACCCAAATCCATCCCCTAAATATCTGAAAACACCCTTTACTTCTTCTATATCTACACCTCCTACCTTCTAATCTCTAACCCCCTCCCCTCATCTGTTTCCTCCTTCTCAAACTAACATTTTACTCTTACCTGGATTTATCTTAAGCCCCTTTTGTCGCATACTCAGACTCTCAGCGTGCATAGAGAGAGCTAACGTTGTGAGGCACGGATTACGCGCTGATGCAGGACCACAATACTTCAAAGCTTCTACCGGGCTATTCTTCGCCACTACAGGCAGTATCATCCCGCAAATGTATCATGTTCGACTTCCCTATCACCCCTGTCATCAATTCCACCCCTCTCACCCTCCCTCATCATTCCTCTGCAGACACTCTCCATAAATAAATTGAAAGCCACGGTGACATTACACATCCCTGTCTCAACAGCCTCTCTCTACCCCAAAACAAATCTCACTCTCCCCGCTCCTAATACTCTCACACCACACATTCTGCCTTATTCCTATAAAAGGCCGTATAATCCTTTACCTATTTATATATATATATAGTATAATATATATATACTATATATACTATATATATATATAAATATATTATATAATATAATATATATATATATATAATTATATATATATATATATATATATATGATGCAAGCTGTTAAAAGTAATAAAAAAAAGGAGACGTGGTTGAATGTGCTAAATGCCAATGATTATGTTTCAAAGAAATGTGTTTGGAATAAAAAAAGACTAAAAGTTTCATACGTAGGAGGAAAATGAGGTAAATTAACAGTTTGTATGGATGATGAATGGGGATTTACAAGGGAATAGGAAGCTCTTCTGGAAGGAAGGGCGAAAGGTCATGAATGAGAATAAGAGGAATCCGCATAGAATAACGAATAGAGATGGTGCTTTCCTAAATGATGAAATGAATGTGAGGTGAGTGTGAAAGAAAGACTTCGAAAATCTGCATAACATTGGCAGTAATGGAGAGGTGATCGTGAATGTGTGTAAGTCTGATGGTGCAGGAAGAAATAATTTTTTTGAGGATGAGTTTAGGTTAGTACGGTGGAGTGGTAATGATGTACCAGTAAAACTAACAACATGGGAAGTCCGCAAGTGCAGATGAAATTTACGGGTGAAATGACCACGAATGGAGGCGAGATGGGCAATGAATGGATTTGGAAGTTGTGTAACAAAGCGTTTATGTAGGGTATAAATCTGAGGGATTGGAGGAGATCAGTAATAGTATCCTTATATAAGAGTAAGGGGGATAAAGGGAACTTTAGGAACTATAGGGGATTAGTTTATTGAGTGTTATAGGGAAGATATATGCTGGTGGTAGAGGATATGTAGATCAAATTTTTACATTGAAACAAATGATTTAGAAAATGAGAGAGAAGAAGAATAAATTATATTTAGGTTCTATGGACTTTCAAAAACCGTATAACACTATTAATAGGGAAGCTCTGTGGCAGGTATTAGTGATATATGGTGTTTGTGGTAGGCTTTTGAATGGAATCAAAAGTATGTATGATGATAGTGAAGCGTGTGTAAAAATAAATGGAGTCGAAAGTGATTGGTTTAATACTAACAGCGGAGTGAGACAGGGATGTGCTATGTCTCCTTGGTTATTAAATTTGTATGTGGATGGGGGTATGAAAGAATTCGAGGTAGGGGTAGTAGGGGAAGGTGTTAGATTGATGGAGAATGGAAGAGGGTAGAGGGTGCCTTGTTTATTGTATTCGGGTGATTTGTTTTTGTGTGACGAATCTGAAGAGAGTTTGAGAGGGTTCTTAGAGGGTGTGTAAAAGGAGGGGCTTGAAAGTAATTGTAGATAAGAGTAAGGCTATAGTAGTGAGTGAGGAGAGTCCGCGATGTGAAGTCATGTTAGATAGTGAGCAACTACAAAAGATATATTATATATTTTTTTTACAGATAAACACCATCGCTCATAGGCAGGGCCCTAATCTAGGAGGGGTGTACTCATTTTACGTGCGAGTAGGGCGAAGCCAAGCCCTAGGAGAGAATAGCTCACATTCTCCCACTCGACCAGTTGCGAACCTTATACATGGATTGCTGACTGTCATTGGAGTTGGTCGTATTAAAAACAGCAGGGGAATGGAAAAGGAAGAAAAGAGAAGGTCTAGGGTAGAGAGTAAGAAGATAGATGAAAACTTCAACGGGACTATTAAAGAAAGTTTTAGAAGGTTTTGCTTTTACTGAGTAAAAATATGCCGCATATGTTGAGACCAGATTGTTGTTTGGAAGCAGGTAACAAAATTTTCAAAATCTACTAAAACGTTTTGTTTATTGGATCAAAAAATTTAAATTAAAATCAGATTATAAAACAATAAAAATAAATTTTTTTTTAACGAACTCAAGAAGAGGATCAACAAAATTTTTAATTCAATTCTTTTGAAATATTAATAATATATGGGCAAATAAAGCACCATCCAACATAATTTAGGTGAGGAGCGGCAAAATTATAGTATCAATTCTTTTTCACATAAATGAATAAAAATACAATTTGGACTTGAAAATAAAGAAGCTGCTATAAATGGTATCTGGTTAAGAAGTAGAGGTTTCGGTGCAGTTGGTCAATATGAATATTATCTTCGCATGGCTCTTGAGGCTGGGAACCTTCTTCTGCCATTTTACTCTTCCCATCATCCATCATCGGTCGCAGTAGTATTAAAAATACATTTTGCGATTGACACCACCCTGCATTCCATTCGGGGGGAGGACACGTTATTTATAATAATAATAATAATAATATATAATAATAATAATAATAATAGTTATGATGAGCATAATACTATAATAATATTTCTATAATCGCTTGTAATAATAATTAATATAATATAATAATAAAATAAAATAAAAATTAATAATATATAATATATAATAATAATATAATTAATAAATATATAATATAATATAATAATAGATGATAATAATATATAATAATATACATAATAATAATAATAATAATAATAACTATATAATATAATAATAATAATAATAATAATAATAATTAGATCTTATATAATAAATATAAATATATCTATATATATAATACAGATATCGGCAAATACATATATATATATATATATATATATATATATAATTCTATTATATATATATATAGTATTATATGTATATATATATATATATATTTATATATATATATATATATTATATATATTATATAATATTATATATATCTATATATATTAATATATATATATATATATATATATATATAATATATATATATATATCTATATTATTTATATATAATATATAGTATATATTATATATATATATATATATAATTTATATATAATATATTATATATATATTATATATATATATATAT
>JABUQX010065297.1:12500-25000 GCA_015478945.1 Trachelipus rathkii
GCTCGCTGCCGAAGTTAAAAGGCTGTACACACCCCAGGGGGGTAACTGGCCAAATCTACGAATATTGCCGTAGCGCAATGAAAACTTGGTATACACTTTCTTATAGCGTAATATGACACAAAGAGGTAAAATAACTCTACACACTCATGATGCTGCGCTGTGCCCCAAAACTTTAGATATTGGCATAGGACAATGAATGTAACATCGATACAGAAAAGGTAAAGTTACACTACGCCCTCATGGTGTTGGGGCAATGCCCCAAAACTTCTGGATATTGACATGAACGTTGAAATTTGTGATACATACCTTTCTTTATGATGTCATCAATACAAAAAAAAATTACAAAAATTACAAAAAAATTTATTCTTTTTTATGTTTATAACTTACAAAATTTGCGTTTTTACATACCCTAAAGCAGTAAATCAGTAAATCAAACCAACCTAACCCACTCTCTTCCTACCCCCACCTATGATCTAGTGATGTACTGATCTATTGATCTATTTATCTATTGATTCAAGTCATATATTTTTTACTAAAATTGGTATGTTTTACATACCGTAAAGCAGTAAATCAGTAAATCAGTAAAATCAAACCACACCCCGCACCATCCTCCCTCTCCCCATCCTATGATTATTGATCTATTGATCTATTGTTTCAAATCACATTTCGAGTATCATTTTGGATAAACATCACATAAAAAAACAAGTTCTTTATTCACTGACCAGCGAATATATGCTAACGTAACAAAGTTTTCCAACCCTGTGCACCCGATTGGAGAGGGCCTTTCACTATAATGTTACTAATCGAACAACCCTAACCACACCTTACAACGAATAAACTGTTAACATTATACAAAGTTTCACACTTAACAACATTAAAGTAACTAACATAGCAATACAAAAACGTAGCATTTCATACTTTGGTCAGCATTCTCTAACATAATTAATGTTAATTTTACATTAGCATGGTATATTTTTAAAAAAATTACCATAAAGACCTTACCTACTACCGATACATACCAACGATATAAATGCTAACCATAACAAAGTTTTACATTAATATATAATGCCAACATAGCATCACCTGAACCTAAGAATATAATGTAAGCTCAACTTAGCATAACCTTACAGCACGAATTCCATACTTAACAACAGTAAAGTAACTAACATAGCATACAAACACGTAACATTTCCACTTTGTCAAGCATATCTCTAACATATCAGTTAATTTTCATTAAATAGTAAATATTTTAACAAATTTACCAATACCTTACCTAACTATCTATCAAACACCTAACGGCTAAATAGCGATAGTAAATTATTTTACTCCCTGTAACTAACTATGAAGCATAAGACATACTTAAAACAAAGCAGCCAGGACGAATACAACAGCTATCTACCAACTTAACCAATAATGCAAACATACAGGGGAAGTAAACAAATTTTGACAGTCTTACTCAATGATATAATTCTTGATTCGAAGAGCTCCTATAAAAATACATAAAGATGATAAAAATACATAAAAACATATAGGTTTATTTAAATATATTAATTCATCTAATCATGGGATATAGGAATTCGACATAAAATGTTAATTTCTACTATGCCTATGACCACGGATATAATTCCCTTTGGATGGATCGTAAGATATATATGCGTTCTGGCAGCACTACCATTTTTTTTTTTTATTTTTTTTTTTTTTTTTGGCATATTTTATTCGGCAGCACTCATTCTCTCATGCAAGAGAGATGTAAATAACAATGTCGATAGTTATTAGCGCACTCCTGTATATCCCATTATACCGGGAAACCGCATATTTCATGTACATCGTAGATTACACCATGTGCTATATGTATTATGTCCTCGAGTATGTCAACATCGTCAAGATGCGATGTTAATTCGTTTTTTATATTTTAATAAAAGCTGTAATATTTTCCGATGTTCGAACTGTGAAAACACTATACTTACGCAGAGGCTCGAGCATCGATGGGTTTTCCAATATTTCCTTACATCAAGATTTTAATATTCGTCACATGTTAAGAACAACATGCGTCTATTGCCTATTAGAAACCACTTACGCTGTCTCCCCAGCTAGATGTTTCACTACGTCGATACATCAGATACACACAATTATCCTCTACCCATACTGCTGGGATATCGATAATCTTGATGAATTCATCAGCACAAATGAATAAAGGTCTATTATTACTGGAATACAAGCAATGTATCGGTCGCCATCTCGGTTTTACCCCGGGGCGGAATAAATTAAATGACACACCCCCGGATAACGAAAACGACCTCGTAAAGATATTAACCAACAAAGCGTAGAGATGCGGCGAGATGTCATCGTATCAACACCCGAAAATGTCCTACTGATGAAAATCGAGTGTATAACAATCCTCAATGTAATGAGAATCTTTTTTTTCAATCAACTCAGAGAAAGTAAACAGATACTGAACTAAGGATCGAACCTATATCAGTTCAAATTGCACTATAATTCGCTAGAAAACACAACAACAATAACAATAACAGGTTTACTATGGTAATATATGTATACAAAAGAGACCTATACAGATAAATTGACGTGAAACATGCTTAGACAAAAAAAAGGTAGTAATAATATAATAATATAATAATAATAATTAATAATAATATATAATAATAAATTAATAATAATATAATAATAATAATATAATATAATAATAATCATAATAATATATAATAATAATAATAATAATAATAATAATATAATAATAATAATAATATAATAAATAATATAATAATAATATAATAATAATATAAATAATATCATAATATAATAATAATATATAATAATAATATAATAAAAATAATAATAATAATAATATAATAAATAATATAATCATAATAATAATAATAATAATAATAATAATAATAATAATAATAATAATAATAATAATTAATAATAATAATAATAATATATACATATATATCTCATGTTCATCACATACATATGTTTTTACGATGCGCTAATCTTAAAACGCTAAAACTGTACCAAAAACAAGTACATTTTTCGTCGTTATACCTAAGATATTTTTTCACTTCATCGATAACCAATCCAGGAGTAATCCATATGTAAAGTTCACGTTCAGACACTAAAATTTGTTTACTCTAGATAGATCAGCTTGGTAATACTGTTCGGACCATGTTTTCTAAGTAGAAAACGAATTTTTGTACATCTATAGAATTTAAGAAACGTTCAATGATAGTCTAAGAATGTGCAACAGTTACATAATGTATAACGTAATGTGCAACAGTTACATAATTTGACAGCATTTCCAATTCCGTATTTTGCTCTATTACCCTCCTACAAATCTCCCGACAGATATTCTAGCTGTTTTAATCCAGAAATATAGATTCTACGAGCCATTGGTTTAAATACGCCTGTTTCATTACACATCTTCCATACTCGAACTTTCATTCGGTGTGAAATTATAGCCTTAGAAAAAGAGAGAGTAAGGTGGCTGACTTTATGACACCCTCTTCTGCTAATAATCGTTTTCGGCGAGTCTAGTAAAACTTCGGTAGAGTTAGAGTACTTCTTAACCCATTCTGCAGCGTGGCGACATATACAGAGTAATTCATCTGTACTCATAAAAATACGTCTGTTACTAGAGCATACAGATTGATTAATACACGTGAAAAATCAGAACCATAGGGGGTTTCTTTTATATAAGATTGAAACCCCACACCCTGGGATCTTGATTACCCACTATATAATGTCTTGTCTAGAGGTATATCTGTTAAAACGCAACTTAGTGCACACTTAGTGAAAGTAGAACACTTTTTAAACAGAACACAACGCTCCTGTGCCTTTCAAGTCCACACGATTATGATGCTTAAAAATAGTCTCAGGAGAAAGTAATATAAAATTACGCGGTCAAACACAAGAAACTAAGAGATAAGCAGTATTTTATATATAGAGAAAGGTATCAACACATTTCATGTTTATACAAAACTACAAGAAAGTTAAAACCTGCTTTCTTACAGTTGTTATATTCACTTTTTGGCCTTCGCGCGCCGTGTCGTTTATGTCTTGTTAATTTGTTTTCATGTTTCATTCATGTATCACAACTTCAAACTAATAAATGAAATGGAACTAAGAACATAACAAAATCTAATTACGAAATAAACCAGTTTCCATTAACAAATGTTCTTTAGGCTCATCAACGGCAAGTAAAACTATACATCATCCTAAAACTTACCTTTCTAAACATTACGCAATACCTTCGAATTGTTAGGCTTACCCTGCGTACTTATCAATAGGGTTACCTTCTCTTATACAAAGATTCACGATGCGCTCACTCCATAAACACTAAATCTCATTCTTTACGATTACATAACTCTAACAATTTTTCAGCGACGGGGCCCCACTACTTGGGGATCACCCCAGAGAGGATGGCATGAAGACCCATCTCGGGGTACCCAGAAGGGAGTGTTAAGCGGTTAATTTTCACTATGTAATAAAGTACCTAAAGTAACAGCATCTCCTCCGGAGAGAAATCCCAAGGGGGTGAGCCCCCTGAAAGGGTGTGAATCGCAGATGGGGGATCACCCCCGAAGGGGTGTAAGTGGGTTTTGGGCCTCAGCCCGAAGGACTGAGGCCTTACCCCTCCTTCGGAGTATAGATGAACTACTCTGTATATGTCGCCACGCTGCAGAAGGAGTTAAGGAGTAACTCTAACTCTACCGACGTTTTGTATGACTCGCCGAAACGATTATTAGCAGAGAGGATGTCAAAAGTCAGCCACCTCTACTTTATCTTTTGCTAAGGCATAATTTCACACCGAATGGAAGTTCGAGTATGGAAATGTGTAATGAAACAGGCGTATTTAAACCTACGGCTCGTAGAATCTATATTTCCTGGATTAAAACAGCTAAATATCTGTCGGAGGTTTCTATGAGGGTATAACGCAATTAGAAGATAGGAATGCTGTCTAATTATGTAAATTTTGCACATTACATGTTTACCAGAATATTACCTTAAAGAAAAAGCTTGGTTGAATGATTCTGAGACTTATCATTGAACCGCTTCTTAAATTCTGTAGAATGCGCAGAAATTCGTCTTATCTACTTAAAAATAATGGTCCGAACAGTATTTTCCAAGCTGATCTATCTAGGAACAAATTTTAGTGTCCTGAACGTGAACTTTTAACATCTGTACTCGTGATGGTAATGAGGAAGTGAAACATAATCTTAGGTATAACGACGTAAAATGACCTGGTCTCTCTGTTGTAAATTTAGTGTTTTGTAGATCTTTCAGCATCGTAAAACTATTGTATGATGATGAACATTGAGATAAATATTGTATCATATTATTATTATTATTATTATTATTATTATTATATTATTTTATATTCTTTATTATCTATTTCATTATTATTATTATTATTATTATTATTATTATTATTCTTATTATTATTATTTTCATCTATTATTATTTTAATATTATTATTGTTATTAATTACCATTTTTTTTTTGTTTAACAGCACGTTCACCGTCAATTTGTCCCTGTATACGGTCTTTTGTAAACATATATTACCATATGTAAAACCTGTTTATTGTTATGTTCGTTGTTTGTCAGCGAGAAATTTATGTACTTTTGAACTTGATATGGTCGTTCCTAGTATATTCTTGTTTATTTTCTTCTGATTGACTTGAAAGAAAGAACTCATTACATTTGAGAATTGTTATACACTCGATTTCATCAGTAGGGACATTTTCGGGGCTGGTACGATCGACATCTCCCCGCCATCTCTACCGCTTGTTGTTGATATCTTCGAGTCTTTCGTTATTCCCGAGGATGTGTCATTTATATTTATTCGTAAACCGATGGCTCGACCTTCTGGCGTACATGTATAGGTTTCACAGTTCAAACATCTGAAAATATACAGCTTTGATTATTAAAATAAAAAAACGAATTAACATCGCCTCTTAACGACTTAACGACGTTCGAGGACTTAATACATATAGCACATGGTGTAATCTACGATGTTTACACTGAAATATGCGGTTTTCCGTATAATGGGATATACAGGTGTGCGCTATATAACTATCCGACATTAATAAGTTTACTTCTCCTTGCATGAGAAATGAGTGCTGCCGAACCAAAATAATCCGAAAAATGGTTTAGTGCTGCAGAAGGCATTTAACTGTACATCCTTTTTAAAGGGAGAATTGATCCCTGGAAAAGATATACAGAAATTTGCTCAATTTACTGTCGAATCTAAATTATATCACACAAATATATTAAAATAACTTAATATTTTTTAAGTACCTAATATACGCTAATTTGTTTTACTATATTTTGCTCTTTTCAAATGAAAATTATATGTTACGAAACTGAAAAATTGTTTTACTTCCCTGTTCCCTCGTATGTTCGCATTATTGGTTAAGTTGTTTTAATGATAGCTGTTTATTCGTCTGGCTGCTACGAATTAATTATGTTATGTTCATAGTTAGCTTTACAGAGGGTAAAACTATTTATGTTTGTATTTATCCGTTAGGTGTTATGATAGTTAGGTAAGCTTATGGTAATTTTTGTTAAATATTCTATGTTAATGTAAAATTAACATTGATATGTTAGAAGATATGCTTGACAAAGTGTGACTAGGTTACGTTTTTGTATGCAGTTAGTAAGTTACTGTTGTTAAGTATGAACTTTGTAAACTGTTAGCTGTTTATTTCGTGCTTAAACGTATGCTAGGTTTTGTTGCGTACATTATATTCTTAGTTCAGGTGATGCTATGTTTGGTTTTAATTAATGTGAAAAACTTTGTTACGGCAGCATATATTCGTTGGTCTGTATGGGTAGTTAGCGTAAGGTTATTGTAAATTTTTTTTAATATTACCATGCTAATGTAAAATTAACATTGATATGTTAGAGATATGCTTGACAACGTATGCATGGTTACGGTTTTTGTATGCTATGTTAGTTACTTACTGTTGTTAAGTGTGGAACTTTGTTAATGTTTAACAGTTTATTCGTGCTCAAGGTGTGTTAGGTTTGTCGTTGTACATTATATCTTAGTTCTTGGTAATGCTATGTTAGCTTATAATGTGAAAACAAACTTGATTACGTTAGCATATATTCGCTGGTCAGTGTATAAGAACTTGTTTTCTTTTATGTAATGCTTTATAACATGAACTCGAAATGTGATTTTGAAACAATAGATAATAGATCATAGGATGGTGGGAGAAGGGGAGAAGGGTGCTGGGGAAGGGGTTTTATTTACTGATTTACTGCTTTACGATATGTAAAACATAATAATTTTAGTAAAAAATATGACTTGAATCAATAGATCAATAGATCACAGGTGGGGTAGGGATGGTGGATAGGGTGGTTTGATTTACTGATTTACTGCTTTAGGGTATGTAAAAACGCAAATTTTTTAAGTACAAACATAAAAAAAATAAATTTTGTAATATTTATTTTTTTTTTTTTTTATTTTTTTTTTTATTGATGTTACATCATAAGAAAGGTGTATTACAAATTTCAACGTTCTATGTCAATATCCAAAGTTTTGGAGCATAGCCCCAACACCATGAGGGCGTAATGTCACTTTACCTCTAGGTGTATGCCAAATTTCATCGTTCTATGCCAATATCTAAGGTTTTGGGGCACAACCCCAGCATCATGAGGGTCTGGAGGTAATTTACCTCTTCTGTGTCGATGTTACCATATTTAGATTAAAAGTTTCGTAAATATATGTTGAACCTAAAAATCATCGTAATTTTTTTATTTTTTTTATTTTGCATTTATTCATCGGAAAAATTTAGAAAGTTTTTATTTTTATTTCCCCCATTTAGGGGGCTCAAGCCGACGGGGGATAGAGGGAGGACGAAGTCCCCCCCGTCATCCACCGGGAGGCCGAGAGCCCCCGACTCCTGCCATCTTTGCGGTTTACCCTATGGTATTCCTTTAGTTAAAGAAATACCATAGTGTAAAGGGAATTAAAATTATTCTTTTTTTTTAGCTAAAGAAATATCATAGGGTAAATCGCAAAGATGACAGGAGTCAGGGTTTCTCGACCTCCCGTTGGACGACGGTGGGACTTCGTCCCCCCCTGTTCCCAGTCGGTTCGAGCCCCCTAAATGGGGAAAATAAAAAAAAAAATTCTAAATATTTCCGATGACATAAATGCAAAAAAAAATAAAAAAAAAAAAAAAGTTCCGAATGATTTTAGCTTACGTATATTTACGAAACTTTTCATGTAAATCTCGATGCTTTTGAAATGTCTATAGTTTTTTAGCATGGTTTATTATGCCAACTCCAATTATTAATATTTATATTATATTTAATATATATATATATATACATATAGATAATTATTATTATATATATATATATATATATATAATATATATATATATATATATATATATATATTATATATTATTATTAATATTCTTACTTCCAACTTAGCACACCCACATGCTTCTCTTACTCTGTTATCAAACACTCCTTCCATTTGCGTCCAGATTTGCTTGGTATCATCGTGTTCAATGATGGTGTGATTCATTGTATCTGGGATCTGGATGAGGAATTTTCCAGATTGCGAAGCGTAGTGTTATATATAGTGCAATATATCATCGATTAAGACATGCGGATATGTGTCAGAGAGAGTGTTTTGTGTGGTATGAGGTTTGTTATGTGAGAGTACAAGTTTTGCGAAATCATAAGAGTTTTTTTTCAACCGTGGGAATACTTTTTTGTTCATTTACTATGTTGTCCTTTGTTAAGAGGATGCTTTCAGTGAGTAGGATTGTGTTTTGTGCGAAAGAGTTTGGTGGGTTGCGACTAAGATAGTCTGGGATTATGTTTAATTTTCCTCGTTTGCATATTATGATGGGATTGAAATGCGCTATGAAGGGATTTCAGCTTTCTAATCTTCCTGCTAATTGCTTATGACGAATGAGGTGGATGAGTGACTGGTTATCCGTGATAATTGTTATTGGATAACCGAATACCGTGTTCTTAAATTTCTTGAGAGCGAAAACTATTGTTAGAGACCCTTGCTCTATGGTTTTGTAGTTTGCTTCAGATTTGGAGAGCGAACGTGAGATAAATGCTAATGGCCATAATTGGAGGCATCTATGTTGATAAAGAATTCTTTGAAGTTATCCGGGAATTTTAATTGCGGTTGTAATAGTAGCTTGTTCTTGAGTCTCATGAAAACCTGTTGTTGCTCTGGGCCCCAATAAAATTCTGCATTTTTAAACAGTAATTTTTATATCAGCTTTGCAGTGGTTGAGTAATTGTTCAGTAAATGAATGAAATAATTTAGGAATCCCATCAGAGATGTGGTTTCTGCCACGTTCGTGGGCGGTTTGTATGCGGTTAGCGTTTGGAGCTTTGTTGGGTAAGGGGAGATACCTGCGTACGAAATTTTAAAACCTAAGAATAGTAGGCTGCTTCTGAGGAATTTTCATTTAGCGAGTTATATTCTCATTTTATTCTTTCTGAATGATTCGAATACTTTTTCAAATTTTCCAGGTGACTTTCTAGCGTTTCTAGCGTTTCTAGCATATGAGGACATCGTCCAGGAACACTCGACATGCGTCTCCTAGGAGATGGAAGAGTTCCATCTCCATGGTTCGTGAAAATACCGGCGGGCCATTTGATAAGCCAAAGTTCAATCTTGTTGGTGCATACTGACCTCGAGGGTGCGAAAACCGAGTAACGGTTGCGTTTTCTTGTCAATTTCTAAACAGTGATAGGCGT
The DNA here is from genome assembly GCA_015478945.1 of Trachelipus rathkii. Classification (NCBI taxonomy): domain Eukaryota; kingdom Metazoa; phylum Arthropoda; class Malacostraca; order Isopoda; family Trachelipodidae; genus Trachelipus; species Trachelipus rathkii. The sequence continues at coordinate 22,263 of JABUQX010065297.1, forward strand.
CGAGGAGATCAAGGCTGGTGAAAATTTTGCTCTTCCCCAGAGAGCGCGAGTATATTGTTTATGCACGGTAAAGGGAAACGGTCCAGTACCGTGTGGACATTGATATGCCTATAATCGGCTACTATTCTGGGGGTGGAAGAGTTTTTCATCGGAATTACCAGTAGCAGACTGTAGTGCGGGCTGCTGATGGGTCGGATGTATCCTTTTTTTGCTGCGAAGCTGTGACTCACTCATCTATCTGAGTAAGGCACTTATGAGGCAATCTGTACTGGGGTCTGTACAGGACCTTGGGAGCGTTCTCTTTTAGAGTGATAGAGAATTTCGTGAGGACTTGTCCTTTAGTAAATGAACTTAGTATGCTTGCTGCAAAGAGGAGTTTGCTTTTGTATGTTTTTTTCTGTATTCAGAATTAAGCGATCTGGTGGAGAAGTGTGTGCTTGTAAAAGCGCTTTCACCGAGAGTGTGGTCTTGGAATAAGGTGATAGTTCTATGTTGTCTATAATAGATAAGTTAAAATGCGTGTCTGTATCTATTAAGAGGTTGTTCGTTGTAGTATTTCTATTGAGTAGAGTGGGAGCGTTTCTGCGTGATTCGAATGTGTGTTTTGTACTCTTTTATTCTTTGGGTATTGGTGTGTTAGCGGTATGGGAATATCATTTGCGTTAGTTTTTAACAAAATAGTGTTTTCATGCGTTTGAAAATTAATTTTTGGATTGTTAAAAAAATTTGTTCCTAAGAGATTTTGTGATGTGAATCAATATAGGTCGTCGGAGATGATTATGAAATTTATGGGTATTATTTCACATTGTAAATTCATATTTAGGATTAAGGTGCCTAATTGTTGAAACTTAGAGGCAGTGATTGACTTTAAAGTGATTGGGAAATGTGTTAGTGGAATTTTAGTTCTAGGTGTGTTTTCTAATTCCACGATGATTGACTGTTTACAAAGAGAGCTATTAGATCTGCTGTCGATTAAGAATTGCTTTTTATGTAATGTGCTGCTCTCATTCTATATATTTGTTTCTAGAAAGTATGCAGGACCAATCAATGGGTAATGTTCATGTGAGTTATTGTTTAAGATTTGACTATCATTTATGAAGGCGTACGATAGTGTTAGTTCATGTGGTGAAACAGAGAGATTGAGAGTTTTGAAAGGAGATTGTGGAAGAAGGGGATGTTGTGAGTGTTATCCCATGCGTAAAGCTAGAGGGGATTCCCAAATTTGGGGTAGTATGGGTTGGTGTGGGAGAGTGATTGAAAGAAATCATGCTATCGTTTGCGGAGGCAGCGGGTGCTGGTAAATCATGCGTAGAAGTGAAGTAATTTCTCAGGTTTGAGGTAAGCGGAGGTGTGGGAGCTGGATGATTGAGAAACATCATGCTACCGTTTTCGGGGACAGCAGGTGCTGTTAATTCATGCGTAGAGCTAGAGCGATTTACTAGGTTTGGGGTAACTTGAGGGGTAGGGGTTAATTGATTGAGGAAAATGACGTTGTCGTTTCTGAGGACAGAGGGTGCTGTCAATACATGCGTAGAGTTAGAACGATTTCTCCGGTTTGTGGTAAGTGGAGGTGTAGGAGATGAATGAGTGAGAAAACTCATACCGTCGGTTGTGGGGTCAGAATGCGAAATGGTATTAACGTACGGGGTGTTCACCTGTGTATTAGAGTAGGTGGGGATGGATCTACTAGATCTATTTGACCATTAGTAGCGCCATCAGACCTGAAAGAAAATTGGGATGGAGAGATGTCTAAAGTGAAGATCCGATTATGAGAATCTACAGCATGATCATCTCTAAGGGGGTTGGGGGATTGGTGGAGAAGATTCTCCTATTTAAAATTTTAGTTTCCATATTCCTGATATCCTGTCCTCTCTCTGTGTTTGAGGGTGGATGGGGTCTTGCTGTTCCTCATATAACAATTGCTCTTCCTCATCGTAGTAGTATATTTTCTCATCCTGGGGCTGAACCATTCTAGCAAAGGATGGACGTTAGGTATCATTTCTTGTAAAGTGTTTTCTGAATTATGATTGTTGCCCCTGTTGTAGAGCTCTAGGGCGTATGCCACCGTAGTTATGGCGCAGGATACCGCTACCTTCCCAGGTATTGTTCAATATTGCTTTCCTAGTGGCTTGAGTCATGGGTGTATTTCTTTTATGTGCATTCTTTTCGTTAGGATTCCACCTAGATTTTTTGCAATTGTCCGTGGAACCGCGACTGTGTGGTTGATTGCAGTGTCTGCAAAAAACTATTAAATGGGCATTCATGTGTTTAATATTGGTGGGGCTCACAATTACGACATGCCTGAGGTTGTTGCTGTGATGTTTGAAAATTATTTCTTCGATTTGAATTATTTATTTGCTGGCGTTGTTGGAACTGTGGGATTCTGTGAGTTTGGAAAGTTTCTTGGGGCTCTTGTCTTTTGGCAAAGTTATTTGGTTTGTACTTCGGTTTGATTGGTCTCGTGAAGTGTGTTTGCCTGAGGGATGAGGATCGTTTAATTTTCCCTCTGATCTTTCCAAAAAATTTATTGACTTGAGCAGGATTGGAGAGCTGGTGGTCATAGAAACTTTTGTAATCTCTCCTTAGTTTCCTGGTTTCTCCGGTATCTAGGAGAAAATGTGTGAGAAGGTTAGAGCATTTATGATTTTTGCCGAAGGCTGTAGAGTTGTATCTAACTTAGCAAGTGTGGCGAAGTGTTCATTGTAGAGTCTATTTAAATTTAGAGTGGCGGAAGCTAA
>JABUQX010065297.1:30000-37500 GCA_015478945.1 Trachelipus rathkii
GTTCCTACTTCAAAAAACGAATAGAGCGAGTTCCAATAAGCACCATCTTGGGCTCGCATTTCAAAACTGCTGTTTGTATTTTTGGAAAAACCATAGACTTTTTAGTCGACACTGGCGCAAGTATAACAGCCCTTCCCATATCTGATTTTTGTAGTTCTTCTCTTTCTCTACCGAGTTTCATGTACTGCAGCAAATAATACGCCTATTAAGTGTCATGGTGAAGTTACAGCATTGTTTACGTTACCATCCCTTAGACGTGAATTTCAATGGACCTTTCTAGTTGCAGACATAGCAACCCCCCTTCTCGGCATGGATTTCTTCCATCATTTTAAAGTAATTTTGGATTGTGGTCAAAAACTTATTTAGGATTCCACTACGAACCTACAGGCTCCTACTCGAATTCTAAAGGGTTATGTGCCATCTCCCATTTTTAATACATTTCCTTCTCATCCAGTAGTAACTCAACTTTTGGAGGATTTTCCATCTGTAACGTCACCTATTAATCCATTACAAAATTCTGAGTATAAATCTAAAATTTTTCACCGTTTAGAGACAAGCTCCCCCTTAAAATGCTACTTTGTGCTTACGCAAGGATAGATTACGCAGTTGCAAAAACTGAGTTTAAAACTTCTTAAAAGCTGGTATTATTCGTCCTTCTAAATCCCTTGGTCATCACCCTTCACCTCGTTCCTAAGAAAGCTCAGGGTGAATGGCGTCCATGTGGTGATTTTAGAACTTAAATTCTGTGACAAAACCAGATCGTTATCCTCTTCAATATATTAACAGTTTCTCATAAACTTCATGGTACGCATATATACAGTAAGTAGATCTTCTCCGAGATATCATCAGATCCTCTATTCATCCAGAAACATAGAAAAGACTGCCCATTATCGACCCCTTTTGGTCTTTTTGAGTTTGTTTCTATGCCTTTGTCTTCGTAAATGCTGGAGCTATCCAACGCTATATGGATTTCAATATTTCGATATATTGCCTTTTGTTTGTTTATTCTGGGCATGACTTATTAATTTTCTCAGAGAATAAAGAGCAACACAAAGAACAATAGCAATTTCAAGATTTTACATGAATAACCACCTTCGTATTTCTGTTCCTAGGGTTTATTTATGCAATCATCTCTAGACTTTTTAAGGTTATCATTATTTCTTCCATGGCCTTGACACTTGATTCTAAAGAAGTCTGAATTTCCCGCCTATCCTATGCCAACTGATTTTTCTAGTCTTCGTCGTTTCCTTGGTATGGTGGGATATTATCGTCGTTTGATTTTAAATTTGCTAATTTATTTTTTTCCGGTTCTGGATATTGGCCATAACTTGTCCTAAACAATCTAGTTCTTTTTTTCTTGGTCTCTCGAGCCTCTACAAGATTTTCTAGGAATTAAAACGCATAGCTAACGCCAGGCAGCTCTCCAATTCTCTTCATCCAGATGTCACTTCATCCCAATCTATCATGGAAGCGCTTCCCAAGTCGCCATCGGAGCTGCACTACATCAGATGATTGATGGCGAACAAATACCAATTGATTTACAGCAAGAAATTGACTACCCAACAAAGAAATATTCAGCTTTCGACAGAGAACTCTTAGCAGCTTATTTTGCTATTCTTCATTTTAAACACTTTTTAGAAAGTAGAGATGTCGTCTTGTGTACAGATCATAAACCCCTTGTCTCCGCTTTTTATAGCAGAAATCCAGCAAAGAATTTTTTTTTTTCTGACATTGTACCCTTTGAAAGAGTGTTTCAGGAAATTATTAATGAGATGTAGAATACTGCAAACACATTTATTTCATCTGTTAGATGCTTTTTACTTTTTCCGAAAAATGTTTAAAAAGACAGCCACTGATGAAAGAATTATATAGCTATTTGACCTTATTTATCTGTACCATATTCACAATTTGGGTGCGAAATACTGACTACTCCTCATCTCGTCCATTATCTTCCTAAGCAAAATCGTGAACAAGTTTTTCAAAGATTCGCATGGCAACCTCTCCTCAGGCGGTCAAGTGCTGCTCTTCGATTAGGTGAAGATCGAAGCGTTACTTCTGGCCCAATATGGAGTATAAGATATTCGTATTATGGTACTTAAGTCTTGTCATCTGATCGTCAGAAGTTTCAAGATTCAGCCAATACAAAGCAACCTGTTTTTTCCATTAAAAATCTTCCCAGCTTTTGAGAAAACCGGGACGACATTGGACATTGTTGACCTTTTGCTTCAACCACCGCTATTCAAGAATCTTCAGCATCGTTTCGATATTTTCTCACTTGTATTGATAGAAACACAAATGGATGGAAATCCTTTCCTCTTCAAAAACACACGCGCAAATCTGTTCTCGCTTTCTTACAGTGTCTGCTAGATCGGCGTGCCTTTATATGTCATCACTGATCGCGAATTTGTTTACGAAAGTGGTTAATTTTTCGTCGATGTCAATGTTCTCGTTGTATGTTTCATCGACTTAGAACGTCATCTTACCATGCCCCAAGCTAATGGAAAAATCGAAAGGTTTTCACGATCTTTGAAGCGGCAATCAGGCTAAAAGACCTGATTAGTTACTTTCCCTTGCCATCATCCTTTTTACCTTCGATTGTAATCCTAATCGATTCAGGTTACTATCCCTTTTTCAAGCTGTAATAGAAAAAACCTTTATTACCCGTCTCTTTCCTTCAAATTCTTCTTCAAAACAAGAATTTGATGTCTTTATGAAAATTCATCTCTAGAATGAAAGAACTCGATTTCAGACAATCTCCACCTTTGCATACGTCACGCGATGTTTCTTTAATCCCTGAAGCTTTAAAAACATGTACACATGTATACGTACGCGTCGATCGCATCAAGAAGACGTTAGAAGCTCCTTACACAAAACCTTTCCTTGTGCTTCAAAGGTTCGATCGATGTTTCAAGTTACAGTACCCAACGGGAAGAACTGATATGGTTTCCATTGATCGATTGAAACCTGTATATATGCCTCCTGTAATAAACTCAGATGTCACGAGATGCCCCTTCATCATCCGATGTTTTGTCAGAATATTATCCTTCAACATATCAGATTTCCGCATAATCAGTGCCAAACAGAAGAACCGAACCTCCTTAGGATGAAACCCGAGGCCGTCAAGTAACAATTCTCCAAAGCAAACTATGTGAAATATTTTTAAAATATATATATAAATTACTTTGTTAACATTTTGTAATTTTATGATGCATTTAACTGTTTGTATGTTTGTTTATATTAACGGGATATAACCAAATATGCTCTGTGTTTAATATGGCAATTATACTTTGGGCATCGTGGAATACATGGTTATGTATTCAACATATTTTATATATGTTAGATTTCGGTGATTGTAACCAGTATGCTACGTATTTGAATATTTCAATTTCATGTTACTTTACCAAATGTTTGCATGTCTACTTATGTCTTTTAACATAATTGAGTATGCTTGCATTTGAAAGTACTTCAACTTTATATATTTATTTAATTATTTTAAAGTATAGTTGAAATGTTTTTATATGTTTGTGCGATTGTCAAATGCCCACAAATATAGTTATATACATTTGAATGAAGTGTTATTTTTATATCCTGTATAATTATTATAAAACATACTTCTCACTCCGTGTTTAGAGCGGAAAGTAATGTAGTACTATTATAACTTTGTAAAAATCTTAATTTATGTTCGTATTATGCAGATTGCGCGAGCAAAAATTCTTTACAAGCATGAATCAAAAGTGAAAATACATTATAAACCGTCCTGCTGAGATACTCGAGCAATTATTAGAATTAGAAGAATCAGAAGCAAAAGATCTCCCTGAAGATACTCTCTCCAGAACTCCTCCAAACTTCAAAACGCAACTTTTGGCAAGGAAGTAAATTTAAGGAAAGGCCGGGACTTCGAATCTCGAACGCAAGTTTCCAAAAAAGAAAGTGCCGGGACAAGGGAGGTAAGACGCGTGGAACAGTCCGTGACCACTCGACCTACGAAAAGAGTATCTCCAACAGAAGGCGACTTTTGTTGATCAGACTTTACTTTACTTTCAGTTGAATAAATCGTCTTCTATTTTGATTTATTTTAAATCCAAAAGTAACCTGAGTTACTTTAATTTAAAGCATGTTTGATTGGAAACTTTTGTTTCCATTTTTAAAAGTAATATGCAAACTGTTCCTAGAGTACCTCAGGACTTGTGTCCTATTTCATAAAGAGATAAGTGTGTAAAGGTCTTCAAATTTTACTAGACCCAGTACTTGGGTTGTGGCCTTTCGGTTGGTGAATTACTGTGACAGAAAACTTTTAAACTCATCAATTACTTATATAGGGGGACTTAACGAAGAGACCACCTACATCACTCCAACTCCTTCCCTATATATATATTATATATATAATATATATATATATATATATATATATAATATATATCATATATATATTATATATATAATATATATTATATATATATATATATATATATTATTATATATATTATATGTATATATATTAATATATGTATATCATATATTATATATATATATATATAAATATATATAATAATATTATATATATATATATAATATATAATTATATATAATATTATATATCGAGGCGAAGAAACACATGAGTTATTTTAAACCCTAACGTTTCTGTATTCATATGTAATTAATTTTCTATCACAAACAATGAACAAAAAAGTTAAACATATACATCTATCAATAATTACTTTAAAAAAATTCATACCAGTAGACTAAAAAATAAAAAGGGTAGAAGTGTAATTCAATTTTAAAAAAGAGTAGTAACTCAGATGTTCGAGATTCACACAAAACTATATATAATATATATATAATATATAATATATAATATAATATAATATATTAATATATATTCCAAGTTTTACATCATGGCGTCTTACGTGCTTAAATTAATCCATTAGGTTAGGGCAGTACTTGGGGGCCAGAATATCCAGTTAGGTTGAGGGGGCGTAGTGGGGCTTGGGAAGATCCTTATTAGGGCAACTTGGGCTTTAAGTCTAGGTTAGATAAAGTTTTGTTATATATATATATATATATATAGATATTTTTAATTATAATTTAAGATATTTCATTACTCTATATATCTTTGACAGATAATATATATATATATATATATAATATATATATATAATATTATATACGCTACTAACATTGCTTCACCGCAATTTAATATTTTACCTCTAAACAAAGAACTATTACAGAAAGGTAAAGAAAACATGGGATATCGCCTTGACGGGAGCTCGTTCGCTTAAAGCTGTTCCTGAATCTAACGTTTTTGGGTTAGAGGATGGCTCAGCGGTAGAGCGTCGAGTATATCGTTCTCAGTCACAACATGCGGTGGTTCCCAGAGGAGGCAAGTTTTCTTTACCTTCCCGTAATTGTTCTTTGAGCGAGTTTTCATTATATTCTAACTGGTTAAATCGCAACCAATAAATTTTGAATACCATTAAATAAATGAATAATCAAGCGATTTCAAATTTTTTCTATTATTTATCTTCAATCACTCAAAAATTCAATCAAAATATTCGCTCGAAAAAATTGAGCCAAAATTTACCTCATCTGAGATAAATGCAGTACTTTTAAGTCAAATCTTCGTGTGGCTTAAAAAACTCTTTTTTGGTATAATTTTGTCTGTACTTGACCAATATACATGTCACTTGTATCAATCTGTTAGCCCTGATGTCACCGCAAAGGAAATTTTATTTATTGGACTATCTTTGTTAATGTTTTCGTGACTTATAGTGATTGACGCTGCCCCAATTTAATTTGTCGCTTTGAAACTATTATTTTCGGGATTTACTCACTTCTTACTATATATATATGTGTGCCAAAACCAGGACAACATTTCATATAATTCGATATATATATATATATACTATATATATATATATATATATTATATATATCTATAATATATATTATACTATTATATATTTTTTATATTATAATTACTATATATAATATATATATATTAATATATATATATTATATATATTACTTATTATATATACTATATATATTTATATATAATATATATTGTATATATATATATAATATATATGATATATATATATTATATATTATATATATATATATATATTTATTATATATTAAAACCAGGACATACTATATATATATATTATATATATATATATTATATATATATATCACATTTTTTCCTTAGCATATGGCGGATTTCAAACCTCTTATATTAACGTTTCTTGGTCAATCTGAATCCTGGAATTCATACATTTATTTATTATTGTATAATTTAACTACTATACTAGTTTCATGACACTAGTATATCCAGCAAATATTTTATTAACATTTGAAGTTAATAAGTCATTTGGCTGTTTTTCCGGGAGAAAATCCATTTTCTGATATTTTCCTTTAATTGTTGTATTTCCTTTATTACTTAGAGTATATGTTTAAACTATATACCCACCGATTCACCAAACTTCATTCCTTGTGCTATATTGATTTCACAATCTAGGTTTACCTTTCTGACCCATAACAAAGGGTCAAAGTTCGTTCTTTTTAATCAATTCTAACTTTTCTCATTTTTGCTTCGAGTTCGAAGTTTAAATTTAAACCATTTTTATGAGAAATTTATACTAATTCTACTGGTATATACTTAATTGTCGTACTAGTAACTAGTTATTAGTAAAATTATTTATTTCATTTTCTATGGGAGATAATAATTAGCACATGTTGCAAATATGAAATAGTTTTCATATATTCGCCTTTAAAAATTGCTTGTTAATTTCCGTTGTTGTTCTTGGCTTCCCTTGTTAATATATTTATGGTCATAAAGTGTTCATAATATTGTATATGTTTTAATTAAGTCATTTTTAATAATTTATTTATATAATTAGTAAATAAACTTAACTACTGGCTTTATACTACTTAGTAACTGCTTACGAGGGTTTTCTGCTTGTTTTGGCGGTATTATAAAATCTAGAGCCTTATTCCTTATCATAGTTATTCGCCGCAAGTCTGTTCTTTTTAGCTCTTCCATAATTTTGCTTTGACTCCGATGGACCTGCTCTTCTAAAACATCTAGATATTCAAAGAGATTATATGAGGGATGTAAAGTAAATAATAAATATTTTTGATTGCTTTATTCTTCTAACGAATCCTTCTTGTAGGCTTAGTGTCTCCCTGAAGGGTTGCTCCGTCGTGTAGGGACTCTTTGTTTTTTTTTTTTTTTTTTTTTTTTTTTTTTTTGCAAAGGAAGTCAGAAACTGAATATCTTCCCGTTCGTGAAAGGTTCTGATTCTAATAGTGAGATTATTATTGTTTAAGGCCCGGGTTGTATTTTAGTGATTTTTTTCATTCCCATTTTTTTCCAGTGTGATTTTTTAGTTTAATTCCCTTCTTTCCCCTTTTCAGCTTATTTAGGAAACTGGTCTTTTCTATTTCCTCCCTAGATTAATTTTATGACGAACAAGTTTTCTCAAGTAATTGTTTTTC
>JABUQX010065297.1:45000-52500 GCA_015478945.1 Trachelipus rathkii
ACCATATTGGTTAAGAAAGTGTATAAGAGCACATGTGAGAGTGTTTTGCCTGTCGGACGACCGGAAAAAAAGGTGGATATATTCAGTTAGAGATTGTTTACGAAGTAGCGATATGAGTGTTGGGCAAGCAAGAGCGATGGTACAGGTACAGAACAGGGATTAATGGAGGGGGTTTGGGTTTGTGAGGAGATTTATAATTTAATAAATTTATTAAATTATAAATAAAAATATTAAAAGAGCAATTGCTACTTTAAAAATACTTTATATTTACCTCGACGTCTACCTCTGTGAGAGGGGAACCTCCCTTGGGCTGCTTGATGAGGATGGTGTTTATGGCATCCATTTGGTTTTCGACCCTTAAAACCTCCAGAAGGACCATCACACTATCATATAGGGAGTTCCATCTGCAGAAATAAATATAACTTTATATAAAATATCAAAAACTTATAAAATGAACTTGTCTATAATTAATCGGCAACAATTTCTTACGCTAAATTTCTTTTTTTAATAGTAACTACTACTACCTTGTCACCACAGGAGTCTTCAGTTTTCTTTTGGCGACAATCTTGATCTGGTTGGCCACCACTGGGGCCCTGTTCTGAAGGTTCCACAGGGCCTGGATCTTAGCTATGGTCCTCCTCCACTGTGAGCCCCCCTTGCTCCAGCCCTGTATATCACTCACATCTGTTGTCGCCAACAGATTGAGTGTGTGAGCACTGAAACAATAAGATATTTAATTCAAGAAATTCAAAGATTATTAGTTAAATCTTAAATGACAAATCTTTATTTGTTAATACTTATTACTTAATAATATTATTAATATATATTAGTAGCATTTAGCACTAGTTTTCGCGAATTCTAAGTACCTGCAGCGGTGTTGAGGCGGCAGACTTGGGTTGTCACCCTCACATTCGCCTTACCGCCAGATTATTCATTTCTTGCATATCATCTTTAAATGTCTATGAATTCCAACTGCGATCTTAATTCGTTTCCATATAATATTCTCAGATTCGTACACATTAAGAATACTTTTATCTGTGGTGTTTGTGATACGTTACGTACTCACTACCTATTGTGAAATTCAAATTCTTATTATAAAACCCAATCATTTCTACAAATCTCCCTTCTCTAAAATAATTCAGTAGCAATTTCTTTCACACCTAGTTTTTCTTCCCTATCTCTCAATTTTAAGCTGGTTCTTTCTCTCTCCTGGGGTTGATTGCACGGAATATAAAACGAGATCCTATTGCGTGTTTAGATCCACTTAATAACAAAAGTCCCCTTGCAAAAAGCTCAACATGCACACACGGTGCTGGGGCGGGCACTCAAAGAACACTCCGACGAATGTCTCTCTATGTCACGAGAGATCTGCGAGACTTTTTTTCCGTGTTTCTCAGTCTCAAGCGTAATACCAAGGTCTTCATCTCCTCGCTTGTCCTGTTGATACCTCATAAGCCAGTACTTTAAGTCGATTATCTCGGGGTGCTCTTTTTCACGCAGCCATTTGTTGGACACGTTTCAGTCAGATAAGCCCCATCAACAGTCTCCATAAATTTGTATTAAAATTCCGCAGAAAGAACTCCTTTACATTAAGTTCCCAAATACACCTTGCTATCTTTTGGACTTGCTATATGTTTGCTGCATTGATACAATACTTATTTTTACGTTATTATGGGTCTGAAATTAATCGTCATATCTAGCACGATAGTGTTCGTTATTGTATAATAAGTACTCACAGCTGCTCGCGTACCCTCCAACAATTACAGAACTTCCGATACAAAAATTAAGCCAACCACATTTTTAATGTGTTTCTGTTATACCGCTACCTCTTTGAATCCCGAGCCATAAATGAGATTAACCCCAGTCTAGTGATGCGGGCGGCTTCATAGGTGTTTCCTTTTCAACTCCACCTCACTGTTCTTGTGGAAAATTACACATCTTACAATATTACTAGTTTTCCTGCCTGAATTTAATCTCCCTCACTTTAAAGCCTGCGTTAGTTCATCTGTGCTAATTGCGCTAGCGATGAAATTTTAGATACTGTCTTCGTGCAAACATACCCCTACGCTCGAATAGGGCTCGGCCTGTGTAGTGGTTTTGTATAACTGTACAAAAAAATTAATAAAAAAAATAGTGTGAAGATCATACTTTACGATTCACACCGTTACACTCCTGCTCTACATTTCTTACCGATAAACAGCTCTCTTAATTGATTACGCCGTTTATAAACTCTTTTTATGTAACGAATTTAAATGAAGTTTGAACGACGGTCTCACACTTGGAGAGAAACTCCATATTAAACGGTTCCACCTTTGTGTAATAAATAAGTAATGAGTGAGTATTATATACGAGGTGCCGATGTCTACTTTGATCCGTTTTTTGGTACTCTGTTCTTTCTCAAAAATGATTGATGACAATTTTTTATTCTTTGTATTTATTTCCTACGTTTTTGACAGGATTCCATACCACCGACACTCTGCCGATATTATAAGTTGTTTGAAACTAGTAAAAGTGAGTTAATGTTTTTCGTGGTCGTTAAGTTAACTCTAATTCAGGAAAAATCTACAGGATATTATATCACAACACTACACTTACTACAAAAGAATTAATAAAATTGACACTCTCTTTAAAAAAAAATAAATTCAATAAAAAATATTTGTAGATGAAGAAAAAAAGTTGCACAATGCTCACCAGTTAACTTAGGAAATACTGAATTCATCATAATAGTAGATATTCTATTCATGAGTTTAGCAATTTCCACAGGTAAGGTGAAGGCCCCCACTACGGACAATGGCACCTAACTTACTGTTGACAGCCGCATTCAATCGATCATTTGTGATGTAATGTCCTAACCAGGACCAAGTAGTAGAACTATTTTCATATGTGACCTCACTAGTAATTATATATTACCTGAACAAGAGAGATTGTAGGTAATCTACCAGTGAGCTTACCAGAGGGTATATATCATGGAGGGTGACAGCCCTAAGAGTCTGCTGCACTCTACACACTCTGCATTATATATTTATCATATATGAAATTACTCGTCTGTAAAAATCATAGTGATCATAATAATGTCACTTATATATAATCATTAAAATATTTCATCATCATATCTAATCATTTAATTCATTAAATTTTCATTATTACTAAATAAGTATCTTACAAATAAAAGATTTGTCATTTAAGAATAATTCAATCTAAATACTACATCTTATGATACTTATCTCTAAATAACATCTAATTCTTCATTTGTTCTCCATCTGATCCTCACACATCAATTATTCTCATGTATGCTGGCGACAACAGATGTGAGTGATATACAGGGCTGGAGCAAGGGGGCTCACAGTGGAGGAGGACCATAGCTAAGATCCAGGCCCTGTGGAACCTTCAGAACAGGGCCCCAGTGGTGGCCAACCAGATCAAGATTGTCGCCAAAAGAAAACTGAAGACTCCTGTGGTGACAAGGTAGTAGTAGTTACTATTAAAAAAAGAAATTTAGCGTAAGAAATTGTTGCCGATTAATTATAGACAAGTTCATTTTATAAGTTTTTGATATTTTATATAAAGTTATATTTATTTCTGCAGATGGAACTCCCTATATGATAGTGTGATGGTCCTTCTGGAGGTTTTAAGGGTCGAAAACCAAATGGATGCCATAAACACCATCCTCATCAAGCAGCCCAAGGGAGGTTCCCCTCTCACAGAGGTAGACGTCGAGGTAAATATAAAGTATTTTTAAAGTAGCAATTGCTCTTTTAATATTTTTATTTATAATTTAATAAATTTATTAAATTATAAATCTCCTCACAAACCCAAACCCCCTCCATTAATCCCTGTTCTGTACCTGTACCATCGCTCTTGCTTGCCCAACACTCATATCGCTACTTCATAAACAATCTCTAACTGAATATATCCACCTTTTTTTCCGATCGTCCGACACGTGCGCAATAATCCCTATCTATTCACATGTGCTCTTATACACTTTCTTAACCCAATATGGTTCGTCTCTTCCCTTCTGTCTGCAAAATGACCTCCAGATCAGTCTTAAAGTATACGCTACATCAAAATAACATTCTGGCACGAGTCCTTTTCCTCACGTAGACCGCAGAACGACGCTTCCATGACTCACTATGACATCTCGTCAATGTTATGTCACGCTCGTGACCCAGATGGCACAATCATAACCCCCCACAAAACTCCGCCATTTCACTCCTATTATGCACCTTTTATTCTGCCTCTGCCAAAACTCTCATTCTCTCCTCCAGGCATTCCTTTACGGATCAATCCACTTTTCTTTGGTCTTCCAGCCGTCGATTTCCAGCACACACACCACTATACATTCGCTTAACAACCAACTATCTTCATCATCAACATACCGATACCACTTTAAACGTACTTCCATTTGATTTCTCATTTAACCCCTTTCTCACACCACAACACTCATCTAATACGTTCATTCCTCATCTTTATCAATTCTTCTCACACCCTAAAATGCCCTAAGATTGTTCACTAGAACACATGAAACTCGCCTCATCTTACCAATTCTCTAACTGCCAAGAATACGCCTCACGATTCAGTACTTCTCTCCCTTCTCACTGTCCACCAAAAACAGCTAACATCTCTCACTAGAACACTAATATCTCCCTATAAACCCTAGCGCACTTTCCAAGAACTTTACCTTCTCTTCACCATTTCGCTCCACCGTATTTTTATAAGGATTTTAAATCATATGTCACTCGAGCCTATTACTCGCTAGCTAATTTAGCACACATATATATATATCCTAGCATTTATCAACTGTTCAGGTGTACTCATCCGTTCCCTTAATGTACAGCCACAAGTATACACTATATCTGTAATCTATTGCAGAAACTTCAGGACCACTTCGTCTCTCCAGAGCTGTGCTCACTTACAACTTATATTCAAGTAGACTTGACAAGAACAGGGGAGAAGAAACTGCTGTGTCTAACTCCCAACACACCAAAATACCTATCGTGTTGATGGCTTATCTCAAGCTTTAGTTCCTCTAGAGCACTCACACTGCACTGATATGTCCGACACAACATACCAATATCTTCTCATCTACGTGTATGAACTAACTCCTCAAATAACTACCACGGTTCACGTTTTCACTACACACCAAAGATCAGATCTATCGCAAATATAGTAAAGGAGTGAGAGCCGAGCACCTCCTTCCATCTCATCGATCAATTCAGCGAGATCTCACTTCTTATAACAAACGCGACCCTATCTCCACCCATTACACCCTCTCTATTCATCCCTTAAGCTTCATACACTACTAAGAATCACAGCATTATATAGCACCTAATCAAGATGAGAGTAGAGAAGGACATTAACACATCCGGTGGACAGTGATTATACCTCAGCCCGTGATAAGATTGGGAGTTACATATACATGAATACAAAAAATCACTTATCGCACCAACTGTCAGAAAACTACAGCACCAGGCCTATCCGAAATCCTCGTGAACAAGGAAACTAACGAAACCAAAAGAAGCTCACCCGACACTTATCGAGTGACGCACTCCTATTTCAGAAATGTTTCTAGTAGTAAATTAGGTACGAGAGATGCTACACACAGTCTTACCAAGAGCATAGAAGACATGTGTGGACATCTCATATAACTGAAATCCATGGAGAGGAACCACTGTGTAGCTATCAAACGATGCCATACAGCAATACCATCTCCTACCTATAGAAAAGTGAGAAAAGATACGCTAGACACTCCTCGAATTTTCCAACAAAACATGTAACTTAGATGAGCATATACTAATATGAGAACGAATCTGACATAGACAACTATAACTCACTCTACAGACAATCTACTCCAACACCCTCATTCAATAGAAGTGCAATCAGAGCTGAGTAGAACAGCGACATGACTAATCTCCACACACAAATAGCCCGCGTTACCTAAACGGAGAGGGACTAATCTCTACTCAATGTGCCAACGAGATCGTCCTTGTAGACGATCTGAGCACACTCTCATTCACAGACCTATTCATGTTGTACACTCAACAAGATAAAATAATGCGACTCCTGCAGAAGTAGAATTAGCCAGACGAAGGACAACTCTTGGGTAGAGAATGCTATGAGGACCTATAGCTATTGTAAAGTATTTAACTATATGTACGTTAACATTATAATAAAAATTAAATAAATCTGTTTTTTACTATATCGTGACTCACGCTATGAAGGTTTAAAAGTAAGAGTATGCCTCTATCGATACTCCCTTATTCGACAAGAAAAAGCTCTACTTGATAAAATTTAAACACTCTCTCGGCTCATCGCCAGATTCCCTCCTCAGGATTAGTACCGCTGTACAAAAGCGATAGATTAATTCCGCACTGAGCCGTCTCACAAAAACCAAGCACACATGAACATCAAGCACGAACACAATCGCACTTTATACGAGGACAAAGATTGTCATAACTCAGTTAATGACGGAAGACTCGAAATTAAAGATATAGACCGCCTCCATCTAGCTCCTCACACTAAAACTATCGGATTCATTGTGAGGCTCGAACCTTCATCGGTAGTGAGACAGAAGTTACCTCGATAGGTCAACCTGCTTTTTAAGAGAAGTATGAGGCGACAAAAGGTATATAAGCAAAGTATAGTATAACTATAATTATATACCTGTAAAACGAGAAGGACGTTCAGATAGTTAATTATGTAGAATATTATAAATTTACTCATTAAATGGATTTTCTAAATTTAATATATTATATAATATATATATATATATATATTAATATATTAAATATCATATATATATTTATAATATATTAATAATATTATAATTAATATATATATAATTAATTAATATGTTTCATAAAAATATTCATATATGAGTGAGTTTAGTTTGATACCATATCCCCCATTCAAATAACAGAACACCTTTGCTAGCCACAATATATCCTAAACGTAATACGCGCACTAGCCTCAGGTCTTTATAAGTATAGTTAATAGGTAATTTTAGTGATATTTAATAGCCATAAAAAATGTCATTATTAGTATTTTTATATACAATTCAAAAAGCGATATGAATAGCCTTAACATTACATTCTAAACTTCGATATTTATTAGTATATAATAATTTAATAAATAAAATAATTAATATAAAAATACAAAAAAAATAAATAAAATGAAATAATACTATGATGTGAAATCACAATAGTTGTATCGGTAATAATTATATAAACATACTCTAGTTAATCAGAAGTCTATATGTATACAGTGGGTCACTAATAAAACATCACACACAAGAATTGCTTTTATCACATGTGAACTCTAATAATTTATATAAAATATTCACTCACAATACGTAGTATTAAATGTACTTAATTACTCGGAACACTGTTTCCGATCATCTCAGGAGCGGCATTTAAATAGAAATATTTTAAAGAGAAATAAATTTAACAAATAATATATTGAAAATAATAATCATAAAATAAAATAACTAAATAATAATAAAAT
>JABUQX010065298.1:0-26071 GCA_015478945.1 Trachelipus rathkii
AAATATTTATATTTTCTATATTTTTTATTAAAGCAGAATCAGTACTAGTAGTGTGTTCTGTGTTGGTTCGTTTTTTTTTTTTTTTTTTTTTTTTTTTTTTTTTTTTATTTCTTTTTTTTTTTTTTTTTTTATTTTTTTTTTTTTTTTTTTTTTTTTTTTTTTTTTTTTTTTTTTTTTTTTTTTTTTTTTTTTTTTTTTTTTTTTTTATTTTAAAGTACGATTTTTCTAAATTTCAAACATTGAAATTATTTGGTAATCTTAAAATTGAGTTCTTAACGGTATTTTCAGACATTTGAAAAAAATTAATGTGTTTTCATTGAAATGCTATTTCAAACAGCAGAAAAGTGAATTTATAATAGTTTTAGGTGTCTTAAAGTTGACGTTTTTAATGAATTCATATTATGTTTTTATATAGCGCAAATATTTTATTAGTTTGAAACCTGTTTTAGATAAAAAATTATAACTGTTCTAAAAATTACGGCTTTTTTCTGAAATTTTCACGATTGACAAATTTGGAACCTAAAAGTTACGATTTTCTCTAAATTTCAACTTTGATTAATTTTTTGGTTTAATCTTAAAATTTGGAGTTTTTAAACGGTATTTTCAGCATTTGGAAAAATAATGTGTGGTTCATTGAATGCAATTTGCAAAAAGCAGAAAAGAGAATTTATAATTGTTTTAGGTGTCTAAATTGACGTGTTTTTAATGAAATTTCATGTTGTTGTTTTTATATACCGGAAATAATTCATTAGGTGTGTGAAATACCTGTTTTTTAATAAAAAGATTTTATACTTTCTGAAAATTTCTAAAAAAAATAATTGTTGTTTCATTGAATTCGAATTAAAAAAGTCGTTGAAAAGTGAATTTATTAATAGTTTTGATGTGTGTTGAAGTTGACGTTTTTAACGAAATTTTTTCAACTGATTTTGTTTTTTATATTACAAGTATTTGGTTTAAAATTATTATTGTTTCAGTTTGAAATGCATTTCGATAAAGCAGAAAGTGTAAGGTCTTTATTAGATTAGGTTTAGGTTGTTTATAATGAACGTTGTTTTGTGAATGAATATTTATGATTTTGTTTTTATATGATCATTAATATTCATTAGTTGTGTGAAAATCCTGTTTTTAATATAGAGATATTTAACTTTAAGAATTGCGTCTGTTTGTCTTAAATGTTTTCACATAGCAAATTTTAGGAACTTTTAAAAGTTAGCGATTTTTTCAAATTTTCAATATGTGAAATTTATTTGGTAATCTTAAAGTATGTGATGTTTTAAACGGTATTGTTCAGCATGTTGAAAAAAGTTAATGTTGTTTGTGTTTTCATTGAGATGGCTTTATGTCAAAAGAGCAGAAAAGTGATGTTATTAAGTAGTTTTTAGGTGGCTTGAAGATTGATCGTGGGTGTTTTGAATATGAAATTTCATATATGTGTTTTTATCTATTTGTAATATCTAAATCTTTCATTATTGAAGAAGGCCGTGTTTTGTAATTAATGGAAAAGATTTGAACTTCTGAATGATGTGACGCTTTTTTCTTAAATTTTCACATTACAAATTTAGAAGCTCTTAAAAGTACGAATTTTTCTCTAAATTTTCAACATTTTGAAATATGTTGGTGTAATCTAAAAATTGGAGGTTTTTACTGTGTATTGTTCAGCATTGTAAAAAAATAATGTGTTTCATTGATGCATTTCAAAAAGCAGAAAAGCGAATTTTTATTATAGTTTTAGGTGTCTTGGAATTGACTTCGTTTTTTTTTTTATATTAACATTTTTGAATATTTGTTTTTTTTATATACAAACTAGTTGTTATTAGTTGGTGTGATAAACTGTTTTAGATAAAAAATTATTAGATATATTGTCTAACAATTACGCTTTTCTTAAAGGTTGTCACATTACAAATTTGAGATAGTCTTTAAAGAGTACGATTTTTCCCTAAATTTGAATCATTTGGAAATAATATTTGGTAATCTTAAAGATTTGAGTTTTTTAACGGTATTTTCAGGCATGTTGAATAAATAAATGTGTTTTCATTGCTACATGCAATTTGAAAAAGCGAGAAATAGAGGAATTATTTATTGTGTTTAGGTGTCTTAATATTGATGTGTTTAATGATATTTCAATATTGTTTTTATTTATACAAATATGTTCATTAGTTGTGAAACCTGTTTTATATAAAAAATTTGTAAACTTCTAAAATTAGGCTTTTTCTTAAATTTTCACATTACGACATTTAGATACTCTAAGTTACGATTTTTTACCTAAATTTTTTCAACATTTTGAATTATTGGTAAATCTAAAATTGAGTTTTTAACGGTATTTTCAGCATTTGAAAAATATGTGTTTCATTGAATGCAATTTCAAAAGCTGAAAGTGAATTTATTAATAGTTTTAGATGTTTAAAATTGACGTTTTTTTTAATGAAATATCAACATTTGTTTTTATAGCAAATATTTCATTAGTTGTGAAAACCTGTTTTAAAAAAAAAAATTTAACTTCTAAAATTACGCTTTTTTCTTAAATTTTCACATTACAAATTTAGAACTCTTAAAAGTACGATTTTTCCTAAATTTCAACATTTGAAATTATTTGGTAAATCTTAAAATTGAGTTTTTAACGGTATTTTCAGCATTTGAAAAAATTGACGTTTTTTAATGAAATCATTAAAAAGCAAGAAAAAGCGAATTTATTAATAGTTTTAGGTGTCTTAAATTGACGTTTTTTAATGAAATTTCAATATTTGTTTCTATATACCAAATATTTCATTAGTTGTGAAAACCTGTTTTAATAAAAAATTTTAACTTCTAAAATTACGCTTTTTCTTAAATTTTCACATTACAAATTTAGAACTCTTAAAAGTACGATTTTTCCTAAATTTCAACATTTGAAAAATTATTTGGTAAACTTACAAATTGAGTTTTTTAACGGTATTCTCAGCATTTGAAAAAATAATGTTTTCGATTGCAATGCATATTTCATAACAAGGAAAAGGAGAATTTGATTTTATTTTTTGATTTTCTTTTGACGTTTTTTTAAATGAAATTTTAATATTTGTTTTTATATACCAAATATTTCATTAGTTGTGAAAACCTGTTTTAATAAAAAATTTTAACTTTTGAAATTACGCGCTTTTTCTTAAATTTTCACATTACAAATTTAGAACTCTAAAAAGCGATTTTTCCAAAATTTCCAATCATTTGAAATTATTTGGTAAAATATTTAAAATTGAGTTTTTAACGGTATTTCAGCATTTGAAAAAATAATGGTGTGATTTCATTGTTGCATTTTCAAAAAGCTGAAAAGTGAAATTATTAATAGTTTTACATGTCTTAAATTGATGTTTTTTAATGAAATTTCAATATTTGTTTTTATATACCAAATATTTCATTAGTTGTGAAAACCTGTTTTATTAAAAAATTTTAACTTCTAAAATTACGCTTTTTCTTAAATTTTCACATTACAAATTTAGAACTCTTAAAAGTACGATTTTTCCTAAATTTCAACATTTGAAATTATTTGGTAAATCTTAAAATTGAGTTTTTAACGGTATTTTCAGCATTTTAAAAAATAATGTGTTTCATTAAAATGCAATTTCAAAAAGCAGAAAAGCGAATTTATTAATAGTTTTAGGTGTCTTAAATTGACGTTTTTTAATGAAATTTCAATATTTTGTTTTTATATACCCAAATATTTCATTAGTTGTGAAAACCGTTTTAATAAAAAATTTAACTTCTAAAATTGACGCTTTGCTTAAATTTTCACATTACAAAATTATTAGAACTCTTCAAAGTACGATTTTCGCTAATTCAACATTTGGACAGAAAATTATTGTTGGTAGAATCTTAATTGAGTTTTTAACGGGTAGTTTTCAGCATTTGAAAAATATGTGTTTCATTGAAATGCAATTTCAAAAAGCAGAAAAGCGAATTTATTAATAGTTTTAGGTGTCTTAAATTGACGTTTTTTAATGAAATTTCAATATATGTTTTAATATACCAAATATTCATTAGTTTTGAAAACCTCTTTTTTAAATAAAAAAAATTATAACTTCTAAAATTACGCTTTTTCTTAAATTTTCACATTACAAATTTAGAACTCTTAAAAGTACGATTTTTCCTAAATTTCAACATTTGAAATTATTTGGTAAATCTTAAAATTGAGTTTTTAACGGAATTTTCAGCATTTGAAAAAATTTAATGTGTTTCATTGAAATGCAATTTCAAAAAGCAGAAAAGCGAATTTATTAATAGTTTTAGGTGTCTTAAATTGACGTTTTTTTAATGAAATTTGAATATTTGTTTTTATATATGTACCAAATATTTATTAGTTGTGAAACCTGTTTTAATAAAAATTATAACTTCTAAATTACGCGTTTTTCTTAAATTTTTCACATTAAAAATTAGAACTCTTAAAAGTACGATTTTTCCTAAATTTCAACATTTGAAATTATTTGGTAAATCTTAAAATTGAGTTTTTAACGGTATTTTCAGCATTTGAAAAAATAATGTGTTTCATTGAAATGCAATTTCAAAAAGCAGAAAAGAGAATTTTTTTATTGTTTTAGGTGTCTTAAATTGACTTTTTTAATGAAATTTAGATATTTGTTTTTATATACCAAATATTTCATTAGTTGTGAATACCTGTTTTAATAAAAAATTTTAACTTCTAAAATTACGCTTTTTCTTAAATTTTCACATTACAAATTTAGAACTCTTAAAAGTACGATTTTTCCTAAATTTCAACATTTGAAAGATTTATTGGATAACTCTTAAAAATTGAGTTTTTAACGGTATTTTCAGCATTTGAAAAAATAATGTGTTTCATTGAAATGCAATTTCAAGAAGCAGAAAAGTGAATTTATTAATAGTTTTAGGTGTCTTAAATTGACGTTTTTTAATGAAATTTCAATATTTGTTTTTATATACCAAATATTTCATTAGTTGTGAAAACCTGTTTTAATAAAAAAATTTTTACTTCTAAATAGGCTTTTTTCTTAAATTCACATCACATAATTTAGAACTTTTAAATAGTACGATTTTTCCTAAGATTTTAAACATTTCAAATTATTGGTAAATCTTAAAATTGGTTTTTAACGGTATTTTCAGCATTGAAAAAATAATGTGTTTCATTGAAATGCAATTTCAAAAAGCTGAAAGTGAATTTATTAATAGTTTTAGATGTCTTAAATTGACGTTTTTTAATGAAATTTCAATATTTGTTTTTATATACCAAATATTTCATTAGTTGTGAAAACCTGTTTTAATAAAAAAATTTAACTTCTAAAATTACGGCCTTTTTCTTAAAATTTTCACATTTAAAACTATTAGAACCTTAAAAGTAGCCATTTTCCTCAGTGTGAACACGGCCGACTTTATAAGGAAGTTCCTTAAATTGAGTTTTTAACGGATTTTCAGCATTAAAAAAATAATGTGTTTCATTGAAATGCAATTTCAAAGCAGAAAAGCGAATTATTAATATTTTTTTGGGTTTTATATGACGTTTTTTTAATGAAAATTTGAAAATTTTTTTTTTTTAAAAAAAATATTTTGATTGGTTATGAAAACTGATTTGATAAAAAAATATAAATTCTTATTTTCTTTTTTTGTTAAATTTGTTCACATTACAAATTTAGAAGTTTAAAATTTTTTATTAAAATTTCAACATTTGAAATTATTTGGTAAATCTTAAAATTGAGTTTTTAACGGTATTTTCAGCATTTGAAAAAATAATGTGTTTCATTGAAATGCAATTTCAAAAAGCAGAAAAGAGAATTTATTAATTGTTTTAGGTGTCTTAAATTAACTTTGTTTTAATGAAATTTCAATATTTGTTTTTTATACCAAATTCATTAGTTGTGAAAACCTGTTTTAATAAAAAATTTTAACTTCTAAAATTACGCTTTTTCTTAAATTTTCACATTACGAATTTAGAACTCTTAAAAGTACGATTTTTCCTAAATTTCAACATTTGAAATTATTTAATAAATCTTAAAATTGAGTTTTTAACGGTATTTTCAGCATTTGAAAAAATAATGTGTTTCATTGAAATGCAATTTCAAAAAGCTGAAAAGTGAATTTTATTTACCAAATAAATGAATTTTATTTACCAAATATTTCATTAAAAAATTGACGTTTTTTAATGAAATTTCAATATTTGTTTTTATATACCAAATATTCATTTAGTTGTGAAAACCTGTTTTAATAAAAAAAATTATAACTTCTCAAATTACGCTTTTCTTAAATTATTTTCACATTACAAAAGTTACAACTCTTAAAGTACGATTTTTCCTAAATTTCAACATTTGAAATTTTTTGGTTAATCTTAAAATTGAGTTTTTAACGGTATTTTCAGCATTTGAAAAAATAATGTGTTTCATTAAAATGCAATTTCAAAAAGCAGAAAAGTAAATTTATTAATAGTTTTAGGTGTCTAAAATTGACTTTTTTTAATGAAATTTCAATATTTGTTTTTATATACCAAATATTTCATTAGTTGTGAAAACCTGTTTTAATAAAAAATTTTAACTTCTAAAATTACGCTTTTTCTTAAATTTTCACATTACAAATTTAGAACTCTTAAAAGTACGATTTTTCCTAAATTTCAACATTTGAAATTATTTGGTAAATCTTAAAATTGAGTTTTTAACGGTATTTTCAGCATTTGAAAAAATAATGTGTTTCATTGAAATGCTATTTCAAAAAGCAGAAAAGTGAATTTATTAATAGTTTTAGGTGTCTTAAATTGACGTTTTTTTAATGAACATTTCAATTTTGTTTTTTTAAAAAAAATATTTCATTAGTTGGTGGAGAGTAGGCGGGAAGCGTGGGGGGGGTAGAGGAAGGATATGTGGGGGTGTTAGGATATGGTCTGTGTGATAGATTTGGAGCGCTGGGTTGTTGGTGTTGTGTTAGAATCTGTATCAGTTGGGCCGACGCGTAGTGGAATTTTGCTTGTGAGTATTAGTGTTGTAGCTGGTATATTTTTGGTGTGCGGGTCTGTGGTTGAGTATATGTTGGATGGACAGTTTGAAATTATTTGGTTTAATCTTAAGAAGGTTTGAGTGTAGGTCTGGGTGGTATTGGTTTTGTTCAGGTATTGAAAAATAATGTGTCTTTCATTTGAAATGGCATTTCAAAAACAGAAAAAGGAGAATTTTAATTGTTTTAGGTGTCATTAAATTGACGGTTTTTTAATTGAAATTTCAATATTGGTTTTGGTGTATAGTATCCAACTATTCATTATGTTGTGAAAACTGTTTGGTTTTAATAAAAACTTTTAACTTCTAAAATTACGCTTTTTCTTAAATTTTCACATTACAAATTTAGAACTCTTAAAAGTACGATTTTTCCTAAATTTCAACATTTGAAATTATTTGGTAAATCTTAAAATTGAGTTTTTAACGGTATTTTCAGCATTTGAAAAAATAATGTGTTTCATTGAAATGCAATTTCAAAAAGCAGAAAAGTGAATTTATTAATAGTTTTAGATGTCTTAAATTGACGTTTTTTAATGAAATTTCAATATTTGTTTTTATATACCAAATATTTCATTAGTTGTGAAAACCTGTTTTGATAAAATAATTTAACTTCTAAAATTACGCTTTTTCTTAAATTTTCACATTACAAATTTAGAACTCTTAAAAGTACGATTTTCCTAAATTTCAACAGTTTGAAATTATTTGGTAAATTTAAAATTGGATTTTAACGGTATTTTCAGCATTTGAAAAAATAATGTGTTTCATTGAAATGCAATTCAAAAAGCAGAAAAGCGAATTTATTAATAGTTTTAGGTGTCTTAAATTGACGTTTTTTTAATGAAATTTCAATATTTGTTTTTATATACCAAATATTTCATTAGTTGTGAAAACCTGTTTTAATAAAAATTTTAACTTCTAAAATTACGCTTTTTCTTAAATTTTCACATTACAAATTTAGAACTCTTAAAAGTACGATTTTTCCTAAATTTCAACATTTGAAATTTTTTGGTTAATCTTAAAATTGAGTTTTTAACGGTATTTTCAGCATTTGAAAAAATAATGTGTTTCATTGAAATGCAATTTCAAAAAGCAGAAAAGAGAATTTATTAATAGTTTTAGGTGTCTTAAATTGACGTTTTTTAATGAAATTTCAATATTTGTTTTTATATACCAAATATTTCATTAGTGGTGAAAACCTGTTTTAATAAAAAAATTTAACTTCTAAAATTACGCTTTTTCTTAAATTTTCACATTACAAATTTAGAACTCTTAAAAGTACGATTTTTCCTTAATTTCAACATTTGAAATTATTTGATAAATCTTAAAATTGAGTTTTTAACGGTATTTTCAGCATTTGAAAAAATAATGTGTTTCATTGAATCTATTTTCAAAAAGCAGAAAAGTAATTTATTAATAGTTTTAGGTGTCTTAAATTGACGTTTTTTAATGAAATTTCAATATTTGTTTTTATATACCAAATATTTCATTAGTTGTGAAAACCTGTTTTTAATAAAAAAATTTTTAAACTTCTAAAATTACGCTTTTTCTTAAATTTTCACATTACAATTAAGAACTCTTAAAAGTACGATTTTTCCTAAATTTCAACATTTGAAATTATTTGTTAAATCTTAAAATTGTTTTTAACGGTATTTTCAGCATTTGAAAAAATAATGTGTTTCATTGAAATGCAATTTCAAAAAGCAGAAAAGAGAATTTATTAATTGTTTTAGGTGTCTTAAATTGACGTTTTTTAATGAAATTTCAATATTTGTTTTTATATACCAAATATTTCATTAGTTGTGAAAACCTGTTTTAATAAAAAAATTTAACTTCTAAAATTACGCTTTTTCTTAAATTTTCACATTACAAATTCAGAACTCTTAAAAGTACGATTTTTCCTAAATTTCAACATTTGAAATTATTTGGTAAATCTTAAAATTGAGTTTTTAACGGTATTTTCAGCATTTGAAAAAATAATGTGTTTCATTGAAATGCAATTTCAAAAAGCTGAAAAGTGAATTTATTAATAGTTTTAGGTGTCTTAAATTGACGTTTTTTAATGAAATTTCAATATTTGTTTTTATATACCAAATTTTTCATTAGTTTTGAAAACCTGTTTTAATAAAAAAATTTAACTTCTAAAATTACGCTTTTTCTTACATTTTCACATTACAAATTTAGAACTCTTAAAAGTACGATTTTTCCTAAATTTCAACATTTGAAATTATTTGGTTAATCTTAAAATTGAGTTTTTAACGGTATTTTCAGCATTTGAAAAAATAATGTGTTTCATTGAAATGCAATTTCAAAAAGCAGAAAAGCGAATTTATTAATAGTTTTAGGTGTCTTAAATTGACGTTTTTTAATGAAATTTGAATATTTGTTTTTATATACCAAATATTTTATTAGTTGTGAAAACCTGTTTTAATAAAAAATTTTAACTTCTAAAATTACGCTTTTTCTTAAATTTTCACATTACAAAGTTAGAACTCTTAAAAGTACGATTTTTCCTAAATTTCAACATTTGAAATTATTTGGTAAATCTTAAAATTGAGTTTTTAACGGTATTTTCAGCATTTGAAAAAATAATGTGTTTCATTGAAATGCAATTTCAAAAAGCAGAAAAGAGAATTTATTAATTGTTTTAGGTGTCTAAATTGACGTTTTTTAATAAAATTTCAAT
The DNA here is from genome assembly GCA_015478945.1 of Trachelipus rathkii. Lineage (NCBI taxonomy): Eukaryota > Metazoa > Arthropoda > Malacostraca > Isopoda > Trachelipodidae > Trachelipus > Trachelipus rathkii. Next base: position 9,661 of record JABUQX010065298.1, read on the forward strand.
ATTTGTTTTTATATACCAAATATTTCATTAGTTGTGAAAACCTGTTTTAATAAAAAATTTTAACTTCTAAAATTACGCTTTTTCTTAAATTTCCACATTACAAATTTAGAACTCTTAAAAGTACGATTTTTCCTAAATTTCAACATTTGAAATTATTTGGTTTTAATTTTAAATTAAGTTTTTAAACGGAATTTTCAGCATTTTGAAAAAATAATGTGTTTTTCATTGAAATGCAATTTCAAAAAGCAGAAAAGAGAATTTATTAATTGTTTTAGGTGTCTTAAATTGACGTTTTTTAATGAAATTTCAATATTTGTTTTTATATACCAAATATTTCATTAGTTGTGAAAACCTGTTTTAATAAAAAATTTTAACTTCTAAAATTACGCTTTTTCTTAAATTTTCACATTACAAATTTAGAACTCTTAAAAGTACGATTTTTCCTAAATTTCAACATTTGAAATTATTTGGTAAATCTTAAAATTGAGTTTTTAACGGTATTTTCAGCATTTGAAAAAATAATGTGTTTCATTGAAATGCAATTTCAAAAAGCAGAAAAGTGAATTTATTAATAGTTTTAGATGTCTTAAATTGACGTTTTTTAATGAAATTTCAATATTTGTTTTTATATACCAAATATTTCATTAGTTTTGAAAACCTGTTTTAATAAAAAAATTTAACTTCTAAAATTACGCTTTTTCTTAAATTTTCACATTACAAATTTAGAACTCTTAAAAGTACGATTTTCCTAAATTTCAACATTTGAAATTATTTGGTTAATCTTAAAATTGAGTTTTTAACGGTATTTTCAGCATTTGAAAAAATAATGTGTTTCATTGAAATGCAATTTCAAAAAGCAGAAAGCGAATTTATTAATAGTTTTAGTGTCTTAAATTGACGTTTTTTTAATGAAATTTCAATATTTGTTTTTATATACCAAATATTTCATTAGTTGTGAAAACCTGTTTTAATAAAAAAATTTAACTTCTAAAATTACGCTTTTTCTTAAATTTTCACATTACAAATTTAGAACTTTTAAAAGTACGATTTTTCCTAAATTTCAACATTTGAAATTATTTGGTTAATCTTAAAATTGAGTTTTTAACGGTATTTTCAGCATTTGAAAAAATAATGTGTTTCATTGAAATGCAATTTAAAAAGCAGAAAAGCGAATTTAAAGCGTAATTTTAGAAGTTAAATTTTTTTATTAATATTTTTAATTTTTTTTTATAAACAAATATTTTTTTAATTTTGTAAAACATTTTTAAAAAAAAAATTTAACTTTAAAAACGCTTTTTCTTAAATTTTCACATTACAAATTTAGAATCTTAAAAGTAGATTTTCCTTAATTTTCAACTTTTGAACTTTTTGATAAATCTTAAATTGGAGTTTTTTTAACGGTATTTCAGCATTTTGAAAAAATAATGTTTTCATTGAATCTATCTTCAAAAGCAGAAAAAGTCAATTTATTATAGTTTTAGGTTCCTAAAATTTGACAGTATTTTTAATGAATTTCAATTTTGTTTTATATACAAATATTTCATTAGTTTTGAAAATTTTTTTAAATAAAAAATTTTTAACTTCTAAAATTTACGCTTTTTCTTAATTTTTCACATTACAATTTTAGACGGTATTGTACGTTTTTCCTAAATTTCAACATTTGAAATTATTTGGTAAATCTTAAAATTGAGTTTTTAACGGTATTTTCAGCATTTGAAAAAATAATGTGTTTCATTGAAATGCAATTTCAAAAAGCAGAAAAGAGAATTTATTAATTGTTTTAGGTGTCTTAAATTGACGTTTTTCAATGAAATTTCAATATTTGTTTTTATATACCAAATATTTCATTAGTTGTGAAAACCTGTTTTAATAAAAAAATTTAACTTCTAAAATTACGCTTTTTCTTAAATTTTCACATTACAAATTTAGAACTCTTAAAAGTACGATTTTTCCTAAATTTCAACATTTGAAATTATTTGGTAAATCTTAAAATTGAGTTTTTAACGGTATTTTCAGCATTTGAAAAAATAATGTGTTTCATTGAAATGCAATTTCAAAAAGCTGAAAAGTGAATTTATTAATAGTTTTAGATGTCTTAAATTGAAGTTTTTTTAATGAAAATTTTTGTTTTTAAAGCGAATTTTTCATTAGTTTTTTGAAAACCTGTTTTAATAAAGAAATTTAACTTCTTAAAATTACACTTTCTTTCTTTAACTTTTCAAATTAACAATTTAGAACTCTTAAAAGGTACGCCTTTTTCCTAAATTTTCAACATTGAAATTATTTGGTTATACTTAAAATTGAGTTTTTTTAACGGAATTTTCAGCATTTAAAAAAAATAATGGTTTTTTTTTAAAATGTATTTTTAAAAGCAGAAAAGCGATTTTTAATTAATAGTTTTAGGTGTCCTTAAAATTGACGTTTTTTCAAATGAAATTTGAATATTTGGTTTTTATATACCAATATTTTATTAGTTTGTGGAAAACCTTTTTTTAATAAAAATAATAACTTCTAAAATTACGCTTTTTCTTAAATTTTCACATTACAAATTTAGAACTCTTAAAAGTACGATTTTTCCTAAATTTCAACATTTGAAATTATTTGGTAAATCTTAAAATTGAGTTTTTAACGGTATTTTCAGCATTTGAAAAAATAATGTTTCATTGAAATGCAATTTCAAAAAGCAGAAAAGAGAATTTATTTATTGTTTTTAGGTGTCTTCAATTGACCGTTTTTTAATGAAATTTCAATATTTGTTTTTATATACCAAATATTTCATTAGTTGTGAAAACCTGTTTTAATAAAAAAATTTAACTTCTAAAATTACGCTTTTGCTTAAATTTTCACATTACAAATTTAGAACTCTTAAAAGTACGATTTTTCCAAAATTTCAACATTTGAAATTATTTGGTAAATCTTAAAATTGAGTTTTTAAAAATGTTGTAATTTTCAGCATTTGAAAAATAATGTGTTTCATTGAAATGCAATTTCAAAAAAGCTGAAGAGTAAATTTATTACTAGTTTTTAGATGTGCTTAAATGAACGTTTTTTTAAATGAAATTTCAAATATTTGTTTTTATATACCAAATATTTCTTAGTTTGAAACCTGTTTTAATAAAAAAATTTAACTTCTAAAATTACGCTTTTTCTTAAATTTTCACATTACAAATTTAGAACTCTTAAAAGTACGATTTTTCCTAAATTTCAACATTTGAAATTATTTGGTTAATCTTAAAATTGAGTTTTTAACGGTATTTTCAGCATTTTGAAAAAATAATGTGTTTCATTGAAATGCAATTTCAAAAAGCAGAAAAGCGAATTTATTAATAGTTTTAGGTGTCTTAAATTGACGTTTTTTAATGAAATTTGAATATTTGTTTTTATATACCAAATATTTTATTAGTTGTGAAAACCTGTTTTAATAAAAAATTATAACTTCTAAAATTACGCTTTTTCTTAAATTTTCACATTACAAATTTAGAACTCTTAAAAGTACGATTTTTCCTAAATTTCAACATTTGAAATTATTTGGTAAATCTTAAAATTGAGTTTTTAACGGTATTTTCAGCATTTCAGTTTGAAAAAATAATGTGTTTCATTGAAATTGGAATTTCGAAAAGCAGAAAGAGAATTTATTAATTGTTTTAGTTGTCTTAATGACGTTTTTAATGAAATTTAAATATTTGTTTTTATGTACAATAATTCATTAGTTTGAAAACCTGTTTTAATCAAAGAATTTTAATGTTTCAATTTTGCTTTTTCTTAAATTTTCACATTACAAATTTAGAACTCTTAAAAGTACGATTTTTCCTAAATTTCAACATTTGAAATTATTTGGTAAATCTTAAAATTGAGTTTTTAACGGTATTTTCAGCATTTGAAAAAATAATGTGTTTCATTGAAATGCAATTTCAAAAAGCAGAAAAGAGAATTTATTAATAGTTTTAGGTGTCTTAAATTGACGTTTTTTAATGAAATTAAATTTCAATTATTTGTTTTTATATACCAAATATTTCATTGACGTTGTGAAAACCTGTTTTATAAAAAAATTTAACTTCTGAAATTAAGCATTTGTTTTCTTAAATTTTCACATTACAAATTTAGAACTTCTTAAAAGTACGATTTCCTAAATTTCAACATTTGAAATTATTTGGTAATTCTTAAAATTGAGTTTTTAACGGTATTTTCAGCATTTGAAAAAATAATGTGTTTCATTGAAATGCAATTTCAAAAAGCAGAAAAGAGAATTTATTAATAGTTTTAGGTGTCTTAAAATGACGTTTTTTAATGAAATTTCAATATTTGTTTTTTATATACCAAATAATTTATTAGTTGTGAAACCTGTTTTAATAAAATTATAACTTCTAATATTTTGCTTTTTCTTAAAATTTTTCACATTACAAAATTTAGAACTCTTAAAGTAGATTTTTCCTAATTTCAACATTTGAAATTATTTGGTAAATCTAAAGATTGAGTTTTTAACGTATTTTCAGCATTGAAAAAATAATGTGTTTCATTGAATGCAATTTCAAAAAGCAGAAAAGCGAACTTTATTAATAGTTTTTTAGGTGTCTTAATTGACTTTTTAAATGAAATTTCAATATTTGTTTTTATATACCAAATATTTCATTAGTTGTGAAAACCTGTTTTAATAAAAAACTTTAACTTCTAAAATTACGCTTTTTCTTAAATTTTCACATTACAAATTTAGAACTCTTAAAAGTACGATTTTTCCTAAATTTCAACATTTGAAATTAAATTTCTTAAATTTAAAATGAGTTTTAACGGTATTTTCGCATTTGAAAAAAAAATGGTTGTTTCTCATTCGAAAGCATTTTAAAAAAAAAAAAAAGAAAATTTATTATTAGTTTTTTTTGTGTCTTTTAATTGAACGTTTTTTTTAATTAAATTTTCATATTTGTTTTTATATAACAAATATTTAAATAGTTGTGAAAACCTGTTTTAATAAAAAAATTTTAACTTCTAAAATTACACTTTTTCTTAAATTTTCACATTACAAATTTAGAACTCTTAAAAGTACGATTTTTCCTAAATTTCAACATTTGAAATTATTTGGTAAATCTTAAAATTGAGTTTTTAACGGTATTTTCAGCATTTGAAAAAATAATGTGTTTCATTGAAATGCAATTTCAAAAAGCAGAGAAAAGTGAAATTTAATTATAGTTTTAGGTGTTTCTTAATTGACGTTTTTTAATGAAATTTCAATATTTGTTTTTATATACCAAATATTTCATTAGTTGTGAAAACCTGTTTTAATAAAAAATTTTAACTTCTAAAACTACGCTTTTGCTTAAATTTTTACATTACAAAATTAAGAACTCTTAAAAGTACGATTTTTCCTTAATTTCAACATTTGAAATTATTTGGTAATTCTTAAAATTGAGTTTTTTACGGGATTTTCACCATTTGAAAAAATAATGTGTTTCATTGAAATGCAATTTCAAAAAGCAGAAAAGCGAATTTATTAATAGTTTTAGGTGTCTTAAATTGACGTTTTTTAATGAAATTTCAATATTTGTTTTATATACCAAATATTTCATTAGTTGTGAAAACCTGTTTTAATAAAAAATTTTAACTTCTAAAATTACGCTTTTTCTTAAATTTTCACATTACAAATTTAGAACTCTTAAAAGTACGATTTTTCCTAAATTTCAACATTTGAAATTATTTGGTAAATCTTAAAATTGAGTTTTTAACGGTATTTTCAGCATTTGAAAAAAATAATGTGTTTCATTGAAATGCTATTTCAAAAAGCAGAAAAGGAATTTATTAATTGTTTTAGGTGCTTAAATTGACGTTTTTTTATGAAATTTCAATATTTGGTTTTATCTATCCAAATATTTGCATTAAGTTGTTGGAAAAACTTGTTTTTAATAAAAATTTAACTTCTAAAATTGACGCTGTTTTCTTAATTTCACATTACAATTTTGCAGACTCTTAAACCGTACACGTATTTTTTCTAAATTTCAAACATTTTGAAATTGTTTTGTAAATTTAAAAATTGGAGATTTTAAAAACGGTATTTTCAGCATTTGAAAAATATGGTGTTTCCATTGAAATGCTACTTTCAAGCAGAAAAGAGTAAATTTATTTAATATTTTAGGTGTAACAATTGACCGTTTTTTAGTGAAATTTCAATATTTGTTTTTGAATACCACCAATCATTTCATTAGTTGTGAAAACCTGTTTTTATAAAAATTACTAACTTCTAAATTACGCCGCTTTTTCTTTAATACTTTTCAACATTAACACAATTAGAACTCTTAAAAGTAACGATTTTTCCTAAATTTAAACATTGATTGCATTTGGTTAATCTTAAATTGAGTTTTTATTTGTATTTCCAGCAAATTTGAAAAAAAAAATGTGTTTCATTGAAATGCAAATTCAAAAAGCAGAAAAGTGAATTTATTAATAGTTTTAGGTGTCTTAAATTGACGTTTTTTAATGAAATTTCAATATTTGTTTTTATATACCAAATATTTCAATAGTTGTGAAAACCTGTTTTAATAAAAAAATTTAACTTCTAAAATTACGCTTTTTCTTAAATTTTCACATTACAAATTTAGAACTCTTAAAAGTACGATTTTTCCTAAATTTCAACATTTGAAATTATTTTTGGTAGAATCTTAAATTGAGTTTTTAAACTAGTTTTCAGCATTTGAAAAATTAATGTTTTTCATTGAAATGCAATTTCAAAAAGCAGAAAAGAGAATTTATTAATTGTTTTAGGTGTCTTAAATTGACGTTTTTTAATGAAATTTCAATATTTGTTTTTATATACCAAATATTTCATTAGTTGTGAAAACCTGTTTTAATAAAAAATTTTAACTTCTAAAATTACGCTTTTTCTTAAATTTTCACATTACAAATTTAGAACTCTTAAAAGTACGATTTTTCCTAAATTTCAACATTTGAAATTATTTGGTAAATCTTAAAATTGAGTTTTTAACGGTATTTTCGCTTTTAAAAAATATAATTGTGTTTCAATTAAAATCGCTTATTTCAAAAGGAAGAAAAGGAATTATTAGATAGTTTTAGGTGTCTTAAATTGACTGTTTTTAAAATGAAATTCAATATTTGTTTGTATATACCAAAATATTTCATTAGTTGTGAAAACGCTGTTTTAGTAAAAAATTTTTAACTTCTAAAATTACGCTTTTTCTTAAATTTTCCCCTTACAAATTTAGAACTCTTAAAAGTACGATTTTTCCTAATTTCAACATTTGAAATTTATTTGGTAAAATCTTAAAATTGGAGTTTTTAACGGTATTTTTACGCATTTGAAAAATATTGTGTTTTCATTGAAAATGCAATTTCAAAAGCAAAAAAGTGAATTTATTAGTAATAGTTTAAAGGTGTCTTAAATTGACGTTTTTTAATGAATTTCAATATTTGTTTTTTATATAACCAAATATTTCATTAGTTGTGAAAACCTGTTTTAATAAAAAAATTTAACTTCTAAAATTACGCTTTTTCTTAAATTTTCACATTACAAACTTAGAACTCTTAAAAGTACGATTTTTCCTAAATTTCAACATTTGAAATTATTTGGTAAAATCTTAAAACTGAGTTTTAAACGGTATTTCGCATTTGAAAAAATAATGTGTTTCATTGAATGCAATTTAAAAAGCAGAAAAAGCGAATTTATTAATAGTTAGGTGTCTTAAATTGACGTTTTTTTAATGAAATTTCAATATTTGTTTTTATATACCAAATATTTCATTAGTTGTGAAAACCTGTTTTAATAAAAAAATTTAACTTCTTAAATTACGCTTTCCATAAAATTTTTCACATTAACAAAATTTAGAATCTTAAAAGTACCAATTTTCCTAAATTTCAACATTTGAAATTATTTGGTTAATCTTAAAATTGAGTTTTTAACGGTATTTTCAGCATTTGAAAAAAATAGTGTTTCATTGAAATGCAATTTCAAAAGCAGAAAAGTGAATTTTATATTTTTAAAAAGGGATTAATTGGAAGTTTTTTTAATGAAATTTCAATATTTGTTTTTTATATACCAAATTTCAATATTTGATTTTAAATAAAATTTTATACTTCTAAATTACGCGCTTTTTTCTTAAATTTCACATTACAAATTTAGAACTCTTAAAAGTAACGATTTTTTCCTAATTTTTCAACATTTGAAATTATTTGGTAAATCTTAATATTGAGTTTTAAAACAAAGCGGTTTTTTCAGCATTTGAAAAATATTGTGTTTCATTTGAAATGCAATTAAAAAGCAGAAAAGAGAAAATATTAGTTTTTAGTGTCTTAAATTGACGTTTTTTTAAGGAAATTTCAATATTTGTTTTTTATATATACCAAATATTTCATTAGTATGAAACTTTTAAATAAAATTCACTTCTAAAATTGCGCTTTGCCTTAATTTTCACAATTACAAATTTTAGAACTCTTAAAAGTCGATTTTTCCTAATTTCAACATTTGAAATTAATTTGGTAATTCTTAAATTGAGTTTTTAGGTATTTTCAGCATTTTTGAAAAAATAATGTGTTTCATTGAAATGCAATTTAAAAAGCGAAAAGCGAATTTATTAATAGTTTTTTAGGTGTCTTAAAATTGACGTTTTTTTTATGAAATTTCAATATTTGTTTTTTACATATACCAAATATTTCATTAGTTGTGAAAACCTGTTTTAATAAAAAAATTTTAACTTCTAAAATTACGCTTTTTCTTAAATTTTCACATACGAATTTAGAACTCTTAAAAAGTACGATTTTTCCTAAATTTCAACATTTGAAATTATTTGGTAATTCTTAAAATATAGTTTTTAACGGTATTTTCAGCATTTGAAAAAATAATGTGTTTCATTGAAATGCAATTTCAAAAAGCAGAAAAGCGAGAATTTATTAATAGTTTTAGGTGTCTTAAATGACGTTTTTTAATGAATTTCAATATTTGTTTTATAAAACCAAAATTTCATTAGCTTGGTGAAAACTTGTTTTTAGAATAAAAAATTATAACTTCTAAAATTACGCTTTTTCTTAAATTTTCACATTACAAATTTAGAACTCTTAAAAGTACGATTTTTCCTAAATTTCAACATTTGAAATTATTTGGTAAATCTTAAAATTGAGTTTTTAACGGTATTTTCAGCATTGAAAAAATAATGTGTATTTCATTAATGCATTCCAAAAAGCAGAAAGAGAAATTATAATGTGTTTAATGTGTCTTAAATTGACGTTTTTTAATGAAATTTCAATATTTGTTTTTATATACCAAATATTTCATTAGTTGTGAAAACCTGTTTTAATAAAAAAATTTAACTTCTAAAATTACGCTTTTTCTTAAATTTTCACATTACAAATTTAGAATCTTAAAGTACGATTTTCTAATTTCAACATTTGAAATTATTTGGGTAATTGCTAAGCTTGCTGTTTTAAAAAGGTAAGTGTTCAGCATTTGAAAAAATAATGTGTTTCATTGAAATGCAATTTCAAAAAGCAGAAAAGTGAATTTATTAATAGTTTTAGGTGTCTTAAATTGACGTTTTTTAATGAAACTTCAATATTTGTTTTTATATACCAAATATTTCATTAGTTGTGAAAACCTGTTTTAATAAAAAATTTAACATCTAAAAATTTACGCTTTTTTTAAATAATGTTCAACATCTCACATCGAGGATTTAGAATCTTCGTTAAAGAGTTAACGCAGTTTTCTAGAAATTATTACAGACATATTTGAACTTAATTTGGTTAATTCATTAAAGATGCGAGTTTTTTAAGCGGTATTTCAGCATTTGAAAAAATATTGTGTTGCATTGAAATGCAATTTCAAAAAGCAGAAAAGAGAATTTATTAATAGTTTTAGGTGTCTTAAATTGACGTTTTTTAATGAAATTTCAATATTTGTTTTTATAAACAAAATATTTCATTAGTTGTGCAATCTTTTTACAGATAGAAACTGCAAGAAATTTGAAGATTGCTAAACATTACGCTGTCTTTTCTTAAATTTTCCTTCACGATAATTTCACGAATACTCTAAAAGAGTAGAATAACGGATTTTTTCCTATAATTTAAGATACATGATTCTGTGATAAGATTTATGGTAAATCTTAAAATTGAGGCTATTTTGAACGTATTTTCAGCATGTTGAGGATGAAATAATTGTGTTTCAAGTTGTATATGCAATTTCGCCAAAAGACAGAAGAGAATTTATTAACTTGTTTTTAGTGTCTTAATTGTACAGTTATTTGTAATGGAATTTCAATATTTTGTTGTATATTAGCACTAAGGCCAGAGTATTGCATGTGTGTGAAGAACCGTTATGTTAGTAACGACAAGATTTAACTCTCTAAAATTACGCTTTTTCGGTAATTTGATATCGCTAAATTTTCACATTACAGATTTAGAACTCTTAAAAGTACGATGTTTATCCTAAATTTTCAGGACATTTCGACAATTTATTTGGTGGAAAATTTACTAAGAATTGAGTTTTAACGGGTATTGGGTTCAGCATTTGAAAATAATGTGTTTCATAAATGCAATTTCAAAAAGCGAAAAGAGAATGTTAGTTAATTGTTGCTTAAGGGTGTCTTAATGAACGTTTTTTATGAAATTTCGAAATACTTTTGCTTTTATATATACGACGAAAGAAAATTTTCATTGTAGTGTGAAGAACCTGTTTTAATAAAAAATTTAACTTCTAAAATTAGCTTTTTCTTAAATTTTCACATTACGGATTTAGAACTCTTAAAAGTACAAGTACGTGTTTTCCTAAATTTCAACATTTGAAATTAATTTGGTAAATCTTAAAATGAAGTTTTTTTACGGGATTTTCAGCTTTTGAAAAAATAATACTGTGTTTCATTGAAATGCTATTTCAAAAAGCAGAAAATTAGAAAATTTATTAATAGTTTTTAATTGTCTGTAAATTTGAAAGAATTTATTAATTGTTTCAATATTTGTTTTTATATACCAAATATTTCATTAGTGGTGAAAAAGTCCAATTTAAGACACCTAAAACAATGTAATAAATTCTCTTTCTGCTTTTTGGAAATTGCATTTAAAAGGCATTCATTAATTTTTTTCAGATGCTGAAACTCCGTTAAAAATCAATTATAAAGATTTTTGCAATAATTTCAAATGTTGGAATTTAGGAAAAAATCGTACATTTAAGAGTTCTAAATTGTAATGTGGAAAATTTAGAGGAAAAAGCGTAATTTTAGAAGTTAAAATTTTTACTAAAACAGGTTTTCACTACTAACTAATGAAATATTGGCATATAAAAAAACACATTTTGATTTCATTAAAAAACGTCAATTTAAGACACCTAAAACAATTAATAAATTCTCTTTTCTGCTTTTTGAAATTGCATTTCAATGCAACACATTATTTTTTCAAATGCTGAAAATACCGTTAAAAACTCAATTTAAGATTTACCAATGAATTTCAAGTAATGTAAAAATTTAGGAAAAATCGTACTTTTAAAGAGTTCTAAGGAGAGTGTTTGTAATGTTGAAAATTTGAAGAAAAAGCGGTAAATTTTAGAAGTTAAATTTTTTTAAAACGAGGTGTTTCAACAGACAATGAAATAGGTCTTTTGGTTATCAAGGAATAATATTGAAGAGATGAGAATGAATTAAGAGCACGGAACGTACGAGTAGTAAGACCACACCTATAAAATAATAATTCGGTTTTGCTGCTTTTTGAAATGTGCAATTTCGCGAAATTGACTGACACGTATATTAGTTATTGTTAAAGCGTCGCATGAAGAGTATACTTAGTAGTGTTAAAACTCAGATTTTAGAGATTAACCAGATCATTTCAATGTGAGACGAATAATTTGGGAGAAAATCGTACTGAGGATTTAGAGTTCTAAAATTGGTTAATTGAAAATTTAAGAAAAAGCCGTAATTGATGCACGAAGTGATGAAAACTTTTGATGAGTGTGAAAGAAGCAGGTTGTATTTTCGACACTAATGAAATATTTGGTTATAAAAACAAATATTGAAGAAATTTCATTTAAAAACGTCATTTTAAGACCTAATAAACTATTGAATAATGTGTCGCGCTGGTTCTGAGACTTCGGTTTGAAAGCCAGATTGCACTTTCAGATGAAAACATGTGGATGTTTCAAGTGGCCTGAAATACGCGTGTAAACCGGAGTGCGTCATTCAAGACATTCTTAATAGAGGCGGACGATGTGGTACCGGACACAGAGTTGTCGAAGGAGCGGAGAGAGTGCTGCGAGGATGGTATGAAAGACAGCGTTATGAAAGGCTATGAGTTGCTGTTTAGTAGAGGATACGCTGAAGAAGGTAAGTTAAATGTGCCAAGATTGTCAAGATAGCAGAAGAGGAGTTAATTTAGAGAGAGTCTACGATTGTTTTAGGTATGTTAAAGACAGGAGTTTCTTACACAAGATCGAATGAAATGATTTGGTATATAAAAACAAACGTTGAAATATTTCAATAAAAATCGTCAATTTAAGACCCCTAACTAAAACAATTAATAAGTTCTCTTTTCTGCTTTTGAAATTGCTTTCAATGAAACACATTATGTTTTTCAATGCTGAAAATACCGGTTTAAAACTACAATTTTAAGATTTGCCTCAAATAGTTCAAATTTTGAAATTTAGGAAATATCGTACTTTTAAAGGAGTTCTGAATTTGTAATGTGAAAATTTAAGAAAGGAAAGCGTAATTTTAGAAGTTAAAATTTTTTATTAAAAACAGGTTTTCACAACTAATGAAATATTTGGTAGTATAAAACAAATATTGAAATTTCCAATTAATAAAACGTCAATTTTTAAACACTAAAACTATTAATATAATTCACTTCTCTGTTTTTGTTTTAAATAGGTATTCAATGAAACACCTTATTGTTGTTCAAATGCTGAAAATCCGTTAAAAACTCAGATTTAAGATTAACCAAATAATTTCACATTTGAAATTTAGGAAAGAATCGTACTTTTTGAGAGTTCTAAAATCTTGTAAGTGAAGAATTTAAGGAAAAGCGTAATTTTTTAGAAGTAAAGTTTTTTATTAAAACAGGTTTTTCCAAAACTAATGAAATATTTGGGTAATAGTAAATAAAATATTTTGACAATTTCAATTTCAAAAACGTAATTAAAAGAAACCTAGAACTATCATTGAATTGCCCTTGACTCCTCTTAACTTCCAAATCATGAAACCATTATTTTTTCAAATGCTGAAAATCCCGTTAAAAATCAATTTTAAGAATTACCAAATAATTTCAAATGTTGAAATTTAGGAAAAATCGTACTTTTAAGAGTTCTAAATTTGTAATGTGAAAATTTAAGAAAAAGGGTTAAATTTTTAGAAGCTTAAATTTTTTATTAAAACAGGTTTTCACAACTAATGAAATATAAAAACAAATATTGAAATTTCATTAAAAAACGTCAATTTAAGACACCTAAAACTATTAATAAATTCACTTTTCTGCTTTTTGAAATTGCATTTCAATGAAACACATTATTTTTTTAAATGCTGAAAATACCGTTAAAAACTCAATTTTAAGATTTACAAAATAATTTCAAATGTTGAAATTTAGGAAAAATCGAACTTTTAAGAGTTCTAAATTTGTAATGTGAAAATTTAAGAAAAAGCGTAATTTTAGAAGTTAAAATTTTTTATTAAAACAGGTTTTCACAACTAATGAAATATTTTGTATATAAAAACAAATATTGAAATTTCATTAAAAAACGTCAATTTAAGACACCTAAAACTATTAATAAATTCTCTTTTCTGCTTTTTGAAATAGCATTTCAATGAAACACATTATTTTTTCAAATGCTGAAAATGCCCGTTAAAAAACCAATTTTAAAGATTTACCAAATTTCAAATGTTGAAATTTAGGAAAAAAAGGCGACTTTAAGAGTTCTAAATTTTGCTAATGTGAAATTAAGAAAAGGTCGTAATTTTTTTAGAAGTTAAAATTTTGATATTTAAAAACAGGTTTTTCACAACTAAACCTGAAATATTTGGTTAATACAAAACAAATATTGAATTTTTATTAAAAAACGTCAATTTAAGACACCTAAAACTATATATAAAATTCGCTTTTTCTGCTTTTTGGAAATTGCATTTCAATGAACACATTATTTTTTTCAAACAAATGCTGAAAATCCCGTTTAAAACTCAATTTTAAGAAATACCAAATAAATTTCAAATGTTGAAATTTAGGAAAAATCGTATTTTAAGAGTTCTAAATAGTAATGTGAAAACTTAGCAAAAGCGCAATTTTAGGAAGTGTAAAATTTTTATTACAAAAGGTTTTCACAACTAATGAAAATATTTGGTATATAAAAACATAATATTGAAATTTCATTTAAAAACGTCAATTTAAAAACTCCTAAAACAATTAATAAAAAAAATTTCTTTCTTTTTTTTTTTTTTTTTGTATTGCATTTTTATGAAACACATTATTTTTTCAATGGGCTGAAAATACCGTTTAAAACTCCAAATTTTAAGATTTACCAATAATTTCAAATGTTGAAATTTAGGAAAAGATGCTAACTTTTAAGAGTTCTAAATTTGAAATGTGAAAATTTAAGAAAAAGCGTAATTTTAGAAGTTAAATTTTTTTATTAAAACAGGTTTTCACAACTAATGAAATATTTGGTATATAAAAACAAATATTGAAATTTCATTAAAAAACGTCAATTTAAGACACCTAAAACTATTAATAAATTCTCTTTTCTGCTTTTTGAAATTGCATTTCAATGAAACACATTATTTTTTCAAATGCTGTAAATACCGTTAAAAACTCAATTTTAAGAATTACAAAATAATTTCAAATGTTGAAATTTAGGAAAAATCGTACTTTTAAGAGTTCTAAATTTGTAATGTGAAAATTTAAGAAAAAGCGTAATTTTAGAAGTTAAAATTTTTTATTAAAACAGGTTTTCACAACTAATGAAATATTTGGTATATAAAAACAAATATTGAAATTTCATTAAAAAACGTCAATTTAAGACACCTAAAACTATTAATAAATTCGCTTTTCTGCTTTTTGAAATTGCATTTCAATGAAACATATTATTTTTTCAAATGCTGAAAATACCGTTAAAAACTCAATTTTAAGATTAACCAAATAATTTCAAATGTTGAAATTCAGAAAAAATCGTACTTTTAAGAGTTCTAAATTTGTAATGTGAAAATTTAAGAAAAAGCTTAATTTTAGAAGTTAAATTTTTTTATTAAAACAGGTTTTCACAACTAATGAAATATTTGGTATATAAAAACAAATATTGAAATTTCATTAAAAACGTCAATTAAAAACGTAACTATTAATAATTCTCTTTTCTGCTTTTTGAAATTGCATTTCAATGAAACACATTATTTTTTCAAATGCTGAAAATACCGTTAAAAACTCAATTTTAAGAATTACCAAATAATTTCAAAATGTTGAAATTTAGGAAAAATCGCGCTTTTTCTTAAATTTGTAATGTGAAAAATTTAAGAAAAGCGTAAATTTTAGAAGTTAAATTTTTTTATTAAAACAGGTTTTCACAACTAATGAAATATTTGGTATATAAAAACAAATATTGAAATTTCATTAAAAAACGTCAATTTAAGACACCTAAAACAATTAATAAATTCTCTTTTCTGCTTTTTGAAATTGCATTTCAATGAAACACATTATTTTTTCAAATGCTGAAAATACATATTTTTCAAATGCTGAAAATACCGTTAAAAACTCAATTTTAAGATTTACCAAATAATTTCAAATGTTGAAATTTAGGAAAAATCGTACTTTTAAGAGTTCTAAATTTGTAATGTGAAAATTTAAGAAAAAGCGTAATTTAAAGTTAAAATTTTTATTAAAACAGGTTTTCACAACTAATGAAATATTTGGTATTATAAATAACAAATATTGAAACTTCATTAAAAAACGTCAATTTAAGAACAATAAAACTACTAAAAAAGACTTCGCTTTCTGGCTTTTTGAAATAGCATTTAATGAAACACATTATTTATTTTTTTGAAATGCTGAAAATCCCGTAAAAAAACTCAATTTTTAAGATTTACCAAATAATTTCAAAATGTTGAAATTTTAGGAAAATCGTATTTCTTTTGTTTTGTTTTTTTCTTTAAAGAGTTCTAATTCGTAATGTGAAAATTTAAGAAAAAGCGTAATTTTAGAAGTTAAATTTTTTTATTAAAACAGGTTTTCACAACTAATGAATTATTTGGTATATAAAAACAAATATTGAAATTTCATTAAAAAACGTCAATTTAAGACACCTAAAACATTAATAAATTCTCTTTCTGCTTTTTGAAATTGCATTTCAATGGAAACTTTATTTTTTTTTTCAAATGCTGAAATACCGTTAAAAACATCCAATTTGTAAGATTTTTACAAATATGATGTTCAAATGTTGAAATTTAGGAAAAATCGTCTTTTA
>JABUQX010065299.1:0-10000 GCA_015478945.1 Trachelipus rathkii
AGAGGAGATGTACCCGCCATCGACGATTTTTTCATTCATAATCTCTAGACAACGTTTACATCTTTTCGACTTCCCCTCAGGTATTGTTAACTAATGAAAGCAGGCATATATATATATATATATATATATATATATTATTATTATATATATATATATATATATATCTATATTATTATATATTATATATATTATTATTATATATATATATATATTATATATTTATTATATAATATATATATTTATTATATATATATTATAATATTATCATTATATATAATATATTAGACCAGGCCAGGCTTATCAGAGGAGGATAATTTTTTTTATTTGTTTTAAGTCTCTGGACCAATGTGAGGCTCCGTGAGTATAACATTATTTACCAAAAAAAATTTCAGAATGATTTCAAGAAGTTATAATGGTGGCAGCCCAGGGTTTTGAAATGTAATTTTTTAGTTTTTTTACATACCAGGAGGTGACTCTAAGATGTGGTTTTATATTTAATGTGATCTCCCGCGTTAGGCCTACATTCACAATTTAATTTAATAAGATTAATGTTCTAGCTCGTGTTTGTTTTATTGCTTCGTTCTTTCTTTATTTAGATTTTTTCTCTTAGGAAATTTTTCCCTGTGAGATTCAACGACTTGAAGTAAATATTGCAATTGTTCTTCATTTTTGGTAAGGTTTGTGTTATAGTCTTTTAGTAATGCAACAGATCTTTCTGCATTATCATTCACTACTCGCATAGAATTTACAAATTTTTTAATGCGATTATATTCTTCTAAGTCGTTCCATTTTGAGGGATGTTCTTTAAGGAACGTACATGGTAGAGCTAAGTTGTGAAAAACGAAAGACTTGAGCTGGAAACAAATTCTGTCAGTGTTTTATCATTTACTTTTTCGTTATCATTTAATACGTATCGTTTACTTGATGTATGTAAACCTGGCTTCTGCAATGCCTCAACCATTTTGCATTTCAACTTTGTGGATATATTATTATCAAAATGAGCAAGTGATACGAGCTCCTCGCTTAAATATCATAAATGGCGACTGAGAGCACGCTGTTACTAGTGCAAGATCTGAATCATCATCAGATTCAAGTTGTTTCAAGTATTTTAAATCTACTCTTGGCGTACAAGAAGCAGAAGGAGCTGAAAACCAATTAGGAACATAATAACGGACAGCAAACTTGACAAATCTTTTCATTGCACCCTCTTCTCTTTTACGTAACTTTAATTGCCCCTAAATAGTACAATTTTAATGCTGTAAATTACGCGTGCCATCCATCTGGCTCAATGCAGCGCACTAGGCTGCCGGAATGAGAAACCATGTTCAGGCGTACCTCCTATATAAAGAATTGTTAATTCTAGAAGTTCGCGGTAATCTGACCTAGGGTGAAATTTCTGCAGCTGATTTTTACAGAATGTCACTATTTCATCATTCCAAAAGTTATGTGTGCTACACGTTTCATAGATATTTTTATTTATGTCCTTCCAAATCTGCTGAAATCGTTTGAATAATGGAATATCTGAACCTTTTGAGATATTATAGCATCAAAGACATCAGATATAGTGATTTCCTTAATATGATGTCGACAAGGTAATTAAAGTAAATTTCTTTGTAAATTAGTTTCAATTCTGATACAAGCACCATTTTTGGGTCCAGTGTTAGACACTGTGGTATCAAAACACATAGCTTTAATAACATCTTTCAAATTCCAATCTTGTAGGCAATTAATTACAGCATCTGCAATATTTTGTCCTGTTCCTTTAGCAAGCTTAGGTACAGCCAAGAGCTTTAATATACCTCCTCCTGATACTAAAATAGGTAACCTATCTACCCTTTCAGTTCCAGTTAAATCCGGTATTAACTTTTCATCCCAGTGTTCTGTAAGAGGTGTCTCCGTGGTAAAGGATTGCCGTAGATCATCAAAAATTTTCTTCTGTATGTCTTTTCTTTTTCGTTGTAACGTGCTTCTGCTTATATCCACCTCATCAATATCTTTTCCAAGAGAAGAAACAGTAGCAGAAATGACCATCATTGCTTTACGATCGCTCAATTTGGTTCTATCTAAAGCCATAGCTAGGTCAGGTGAAATAATATGAATATTAGTTTTTTTAGTTTTTTCAAGTTGAGACTCCCCAATCTCTGGTTGCCCATCACTACTGCTTGAGACTTTATCAATAGATTTTTCTCTCTTCGATTTTTTAATGCTTTGAAATTGAGACGTTCTGGGATCTAAATGTTCATCACTGCTATTACTTTCAAATTCAACAGCTGATGATTTTCTTTTGCGAAAAATTTCTTTGTCTCTTCGTGCATTTTCTTCATTAATCCTTTTTCTCTTGTTTTGCTAAGAGTTTCTTATCAACACCACTTATATATCCTCTTCTTCCCTTTTCTCTCTGAGCTTGCAAAAATAATTTGTCATCTTTAATTGATATCATTTCAAGTGCATTAGAATGTGCAATATCAAAAAGATCATGTAAACAATTTTGAAATTTATTTACTTTATCCATTTGATTTTTGTTTTTCTTCAATTTGGATTTTTGAAGTGACCTATAATAATATTCATACTCTTTCTCAATTTTGGCTATTATATGCTGTTTGGCTTTCATTGGAATTTTACATTCATCCCAAATTGTTGAAATTTCTTGACAAACTATATTGGAAGTCTCTTTCAAAGTTTTTTTGATGCTTTGTTAAGTAGAAAAGGCGACGCAATACATCATCATTAGATGGTAGCTTTGCCTTACTAATTTTATTGATAGTATGTCCAAGCAACCATAGTTTGCTGACTTTTTTTGTTTTTATTTAAGAAGACTTAGTGAATACAATATTATATACCAATAAATTTGAAGTATTAAATCTGTGATAATAAACAAAAATATTACTGAACGTAAAATAATAACACTACAAGTATTCAATGAACTGCAGACTAAAGGATAACTTCACACTGCTAGGCCAACCAAAACACTGAATAAATTACATTCAGCAGCCGAGTTATTCGTTTTGGGCCAAATTGTGATGGTGAAGTAGTTAAAGCTTTTTTAAAAATGCATAATTTTAACATCTTGATTTTATACCCAGTCTAACAATTTCAGAGTTTGAGAGTTCAATTTTTATATTTATATTTCATGAAAAGAAATTAGTAGTATTTTTAAAGCAAAATAGCGAAATATAAAAAATTTGTATAATTACCAATATGCAAATAGGCAATTCACTACTCAAACTTCCGCCACCTGGCGGCAGCACTAAAACGTATTCAATTAAGCTGATATTTTGCACAGAACATTTCTATATCCAACCTCACAATTTCCAATGTTGAGAGTTTAACTTCTATGAAAAATTTATTTTTGGGCCAGTCTAATGTACATGAATATAAAAAGGAGTATTGGCTGGAACATAATAAATATAATATATATATATATATATTATATTATTATATATTATATATATATATATATATATATATATATATATTTATATATATTATATATAATATATATATATTAATCAAAGTTTTCAAAACTATAAGCTATACAGCTAATGAGGATCAAGCGATCGTTTCTGCTATAGAGAAAGGGCTTCTACAATTTTTCAGGCGATATTTTATGCATTTTTAATAGCTATTATATAGAAGGATATTCCAGTAATAAAAACGTTTGCTCCACATTATTATTATCAGATAATCTGAAAATTTGTACTGAGCTCATCAGTCAATTTCATTAAATTTTTGAGCTTCACATAATTTTTTTTTATAGTTTATAATTTTACATTTTAACAGTTTTTATAAGCTTTTTTTTTTTGCAATGCTTTATTAATAATTCAAATTAACTTTGTTCATTTAAAAATTCTACGTGACGGATCAAAAGCCTTCCTTTTTTATTCCAGTTTTTAAGGGGAGACTTCAATAGCAAAACCTCAACTATTCCAAACCGATAAAAGTAAATGGTATTTTTTGATGAACAACTATGATTTCTTTATTTAAAAAAACAAACAAAAAAACTGTTCGTTTTTTTTTTGGGTTGTGAGGTGAGAGAGGAATTTTTTTTTTTGGAATTTTCCACAAAAACTTCCATAAAAACTTAATTTCAAGATATTTCAAATGGTTTTTTGCAGCTAAAATAACTCCAATTTAGTGTGGGCATAAATTTTAGTTAACATACCTTATTTGAAAATTTGTTTTTTTTAAAAAAAATTTTACCAATCTCTAAAAAGTAACTTTTCAAAATTTTTGAACAGAAAATAGTCAACCATGGTTGACACCACCTTACGCTCTACCAAAACATTTAATATATAAACATCAGTTTGTTAACACGTTTATATGTGAGCTTGGTACCAATTTTGAAGAAAAAAAATCTGTTCGTTTTTTTTTAATGAAATTTTTTTATATCTCATGTAACGAAAAAATGATATGCTGCAAAACACAAAAAAACATTTGGAAAATTTTTCGTTTTTTAGACGGCAAAAACAAACTTTATTCTCATATTATATATATATATATATATATTATTATATTATATTTATATATATATTTTATTATATATATATTATATATTAATATAATTATATATATATATATAATATTTATTATATATATATATATTATATATATATATATATTATATATATAATATATATATAATATATATATTATATAGTATTATATATATTATATGGGTTCCAAGCAACCTTCTATTGATTTAAAATAAGTTCAGAGTTTCAAAGCAGTGATGTCGAAGTAGGTGACTTGAAAACTGTTTCGTGATGCCTTCTTTTTTGGGGAGGCGGATCGGACTAGTGGTAGAGCCTACTGTACATTGTCTAACGGCGACGCTGTTGTCGATGGTTCGAGGCCTGGCGCGCGAGTGAATTTTTTTTTGTCTTATTATTGCAATTTCTGTCGTAACAAGCAGAGTTGTGCGCATGTCGTCGATCCTTGACTTGGTCTGTTGCTTCTGTAACCCATGAGCACCCCTGAGAACGTGTAGCCCCAGAAGGGGTTTCAACCACCCTTCTGTGGATTTAAATAAGTATCCGAGTTTCAAAACAGTGATATCGGAGCAGGAGATTTGAAAACTTCGGGTGCCTTCCTTTAGGGAGGCGGATCGGCATAGTGGCAAGAGCTCCTGAATTGTCCTAACGGCGCGCTGTTGTCGATGGTTCGATCCTGGCACGAGTGAAATTTTTTTCGTCTTATTATTGCAAATTTGGCGCAACAAGCATGTTGTTGCAGCAATGTATCGATCTTGACTTTGGTCTGTTGCTCCTGTAACCATGTGCACCCCTGAAGAATGCCGTGTAGCCCAGAAGGGGTTCCAACCACCCTTCTAGATTTAATAAGTAAGTGAGTTTCAAGCAGTGATATCGAATCAGTAGATTTGAAAATTTCCGAGATGCCTTCTTTTTTTTGGGGAGGCTTAATCACACTAGTTTCAGAGCTTCTTTTGGTCATTCGTCAGAAGTTCTATTTTATACGAATGCGGTAAATTATAACGAAGATAGTTCGCCCTTGTGTTCTGTGCAAACGACTCCAGGCAGTCAATTTACGCTCTGCTCTTCTCTCGGCTTTCCCTAGTCCTCGGGTGGTGGAGAGCAAACCCATTACAGTCATCGGAATAGACCTTACAGGTTACTTCAATGTGAAGGCATCGAAAAGTGACATCACTATGCTGTTGCCAAAGGTGTTTATCTTGAGCATGCCTTTGATAATAGCGCAGAGTCTTTCTTGAGAGCACTACGTAAGTTCATCGGCAAACATGGCATTCCTTTTATTATATACTCGGACAATGCGACTTATTTTCAAGCTGCATCTCTTATATTAAACATTTACGTACTTAACCATCGGTTTGAGATTTTTTGACCAGACATTCCATTAAATGGAATTAACCCCCTCTCGTAGTACCCACTATAGTGGGTTCTTTGAACGTTTAATTGGGTTAACTGAACCCCACCTCAAGAGAATTTTAAAAACTGCCTTAGTCCCATACGACGAGTTTTACATAGTCTGGTTAAGGTCAAGTTTATTCTCAACTGCAGACCACTCACCTCTGTGGGTGACAAGCTTCATTGGGAGGAGCCTCTCACTCCCTCCCACCTACTCGTGGGTTATAAACTTAACACTCATCCTCTTCCGGAAGAACTTTTAGAATCGGAAACTACTTACCGGGATTCGGTCATATTAAAGAAAAGCTATCGGTAAATAATTTTGCTTATTTCCAAATTCCAGTTGCTTGGAGTAAATACTATTTTTAATTTTAAACAATCGTGGAATGTTTCTGGCCATCCCAACATTCTATCAACGATCTATCCTTGTCTGAAATGGAAATTAGGTATTGTAAAAACCCTCCACACATCCCCCTATGTGTATGTCCGGTTAGTATCATTAAATACGAAAACATGTTATAAATTCATTCTAAAATTTATGATTTAGATAACCCATCCACCTCAGAGGAACCTACCTCAACATAAGATTCTCAACCGGAGAAAACTACATGTCAAACTCAAGTTTTAGCTAGACGACGCATTAAAACTATTCTTTCGGATGAAGAATTGTGAAAATATTTTTTTTACATAACATTTAAAATGTTACAATCAGACATTACGTGCATTGCCCAGTAAAGGTTTTTATCTTGTGCTCCATAGACACAACTGGAGACTCCCTTGTACTCTGGAGGAGCTGGATAACATTTGTTTTAAACTATGAACAAACCTAATTTTAAGCCTGCTGTGAACTATAAATCTTTCAAAGGTTTCAGGGCAATTAAAAGAGTTTATTTTTTTTATTATATTCCCTTTTAGGAACAGAATGATCCTAGCCATATTCTCTCTTATGAACTTTTCTTGGATTCCCTCTTGTTATTCACTTTTCCTGGGAGGTCTGATGGATGTATCATGCAACATGTCACGCCGGATGGAGTCATTTCCCGGGGCTTTAAAGAGGTGACATCCTCGTTTATACATTTCTCGGGATCTTAAAGAGGTGACATCATCCTTTAAAGTATTCAATCATCTCATCACTTTACTTCAGGGGAATCGCACAATCTATGTGTTTTTTACGCTCCCTGAGTCCACGGTCTCTTTGAAGGGGTATTTATTTTGCTTCGCTCCTCTCATTCCATCAAAACTACTGTCTGGTGTAATGGAATGAGTGACTGCCTTCACCAAGGCGAATGCAAGTCTTAGTTGCTAAGGGTGGTAGATAGATATTTTTTTTTCCTTTTTTTCTTATGATGGTTGAGCAACATATAAATGTATTATTTACGAATGTGGTATTTGATTATCAAATATCCAAACAGTTAAAAGTGTTAGATTTTCGCCAGGCAAACGCAGTATCCAGTATCTTACATGCTATTCTCCATATGTGAAATTAGAGCGTCCTTCAAGCATGAATGAAATTTTGTTAGGGTTGAGGGTACAGAGGGTTTACCCTTGAATAAGTGAGCCGCTTTTTTTTTTGTCATCCATATCTTCTAGAAGAATGGAGGCTTTAATTCATGTTCCTCTTTTATTGCGGTACTATAAACATAGTTTTCAAACAATTTTTTTTTCATTTTTTTTCCGGTGGGAGTTCAATGGTGTTCTCTACCACTTCTAAATGCACATTGTACTCGAAAAAATTATCCCCCCTCAGTAACTCGACTTATTCTTTCAGCCAAAATACCAGCATATATCTTCCCTACAACACCCGATAAACTAATTTTCCTATAATTTCTACAGTTCCCCTTATTGCCCTTAACCTTATACAAACGACAATCATTGCTCTCCTCCAGTCCTCCGGAGAGCTGTGATATATATATATATATATATATATATAATATATATATATATATATATATAATTATATATATAATATATATATAATTATAATATATATATATATATTATATATTAATATATATATATATATATAATATCCAGAGCGACTCCTACCTTCCGTGCGCTCGGGCTTAGCCCGAGTTATCCATATAGAAACGATCGATTTTGCAAATTTCAAATGTTACGATAAAATTCTCTTATTTTATTTTGCGAAGGTTGGTCAAATAACTAAATTATACATAATAAATAAAAGATTAGGCAAAATTGAAAAAACGAAAAAGTAAGAATAACCGCAATTAAAAATAACGCTTTTAACCATTAAAATGGCGCCAGGATCGGTGTGCGCAAACGAATACGGAGATGGTGTCTGTTGTATTTTAGAGTAATAAAATGGTTATAAATACAGTGAGATAAATGTTTGTTTAAAATTATTTAACAAATAAATAATAATTTTATAAACAAAAAATTATTATGAAAAATAAATAAAATAATAAGAAATTACTAAAATACTTAAGATTTAGGGTAAAGTAATATAGTTAATCATGGAAAGCAACTCTAAATAAATAAAACGATCTTCTAGTTACTTTATCATATAACGAATTTATCTTATATTTTCACATTTTTAAATTTTTTTTTATATATATATTATATATTAATAATCAAGGCGACTCCTTACACGTCTTCGGATCGACGCATAGAAACAGCTGGGATGAAGAAGAAGAAGAAACGAAAAGAGCAAGAGAAGGGATTGGAAACAGATTGAAGAGGACTGAAAACTTCAGAAGAGCTACTACAGAAAGCCTCAAATAGTTTTTACCTCTAAGGAAAGCGTATTGTATGTTGAATAATGAATTGAAACTAAATTATTGTTTAAGTAGCGGAGAAAATTTATAAACCTTAACACGAATATATTTAAAATATTTATTGAATCGAAATTTGAAATTTTAAAATCAAAATTTAAGTAGAAAAACAAAATTACATTTAAAAAAACTAAGAGGAGCAACAAAATTTCTGTTTAGTTTTCTCGGAAATAAGGAATATGCTTCACTAAAAATAGTTATGCGAAAGAAGAAAAATTTGGAAACTGTTTTTTAAATTATTAAGTATAACTAAATATGATTTTGATTGCAAATATATGGAGCTACTTCTAGGTGACTTTTGGTCGATAATAATGGCATGGATATTTCGCGCAGTCAGGGATTGATGATGATTCATGCATGGTTCAAGGGTGGGAACCCTCTTTATATTCATTTTTTTTTCTTCTTCCCGTGTACGGTTGTAATTGAATTAACAAACCTTTCTATAGAGGACATTTCACACACTTTAATCCGTTATGATTTGCAAGAAAAATAAATAAATCCAATTAATTAATATATATACAATATTCATATTAATAATCCGTAAATATGAATATTTTTATTTTTTTTTATGTTAAAATATTATATGTGCGTTATTTATATATATTTATATATATATATATATTATATTATATATATATATATTATATATTAATAATATATATAATAATATAATATATATATATATAATTAATATATATATTATATATTATATATATATATGTATATATAAATAATGAGTATAATTTGAGATATATATGCATATAATATATATATATTAAATAGTGGACATTAACCGTATACAATTACTCAGCTTATAATCTACGTATATATATATATATATATATATATATAATCGGCAAACATCTACGCTAATACGCTAAGATACTATATATAAATATATATACTCACGCTATATATATATAGATAATATTCTGTACTATATATATTATATATAAATCTCTCTATAATATTCAAATTTCTTTATATATATAGAAATAACTAATATATTCCTCATGCTATACAAACGCATTACTACGTGACTCTTATATATCTACACATAATTATACCACCTTTATATTCAACACTAATTTTATATACTATCGGTCAATATTACTCCTCAGCTACTATATATTATACTAGGCATATTACCGCATACATTTTTATTTATGATTCGGTATAATATATTATATATGGAAATATGAGTGAATATGCTAGGTGAGGTGATATAGATATGTTAATATATATATATATATAAATATTATATATATATATATAATTATTATATATATATTAATATATTATATATATATATATATTATAAATTTA
>JABUQX010065299.1:15000-42500 GCA_015478945.1 Trachelipus rathkii
TTGAAGTGGGATGTTTGAAGTCACAAAAGACTTTGTAAAACTTTCCTTTTAGGTGGTAGTTACTTTGATAACTTTTTATTTGTATTCGAGAATCTAATGATTAGACCTACTTCAGTTTAGTAGAAGAGTTGGCCTTTAGTTCAAGGTTTCTCTCCAAGAGAGACAGTGTGATTTAATTATCTCATCGGCATTAAGACAAAATGACTATTCCAGAAAAAAACTTGTGATTGTAATCAATGTTCGTATCCTTTTTTCCAAAGTCTACGTTGGCAACTGAGAAATTTTTATTCTAAATTGGTTTGAAAAACATCTTATGGAGTGATAAGTTTATATACATTATTGCATGTTACATTATTAAAATCATATCTAAAAAATTGCCTGTATTAGAAATTCTGTGCTATATTTGTGTGAGGTTGTTTTGAAGAAAGTTTTGCCCATTGTTTCGTGTTAGATAATTGAACTCGTATTCTACTCTAAAGAATGGGCTTGTAATCGATTATTGTCAATTTTTTAGTAGTTTCTAAGATCTTCTTGGCTCATAAGAATGGATACTCTTAATTCACTACGGTCGTTGCTCGAAAGAAGACGCTTACCCGTCTCAATTCTGGTATCGAATTTCGTTGTCCAATTATAATTTTTTTAATTTTTTTCGATGTTTTTTTTTGAGATATGGATTCCAAAACTACACTGCGTATTCCAGAATTTCAGATGAGTTCTTATTAACGTTTTATAGAGATGAGCTATTATATTTTTAGATCTATATTCGAAATTTCTGGCAATAAAACCTGGAGTTTTAATAGCTTTTTTAGCAGCTTCAGCACATTGATTTGCAAACCTTAAATCCTTTTTAATTAAAACTCCTAGATCCTTTTCCTCACTGACAAATTTGTTTGTGTCATCTTTAATGTCATAAAATATTGTTATTGCCCTAGCTCCTGAAATGTATACTTTTCAATTTTACTTCTTGATATAAATTGTCGAAATAGTGTTTAGAATATTAAAATCTCTATCATATACACATATAATTAGCAGCAATGGGTCCAGAACAGATCTTTTGGGTATACCACTAACAACATCAGCCCTATCTGAGCTCTCATAATTGATAACGACTCGTTGTCGTCGATTCAATAACCAATTTTTAATTCAATTTAAAAGTCTTCCTGGAATACCAAGAGCTTTAAGCTTTTCCAATAATCTTTGATAAAGGACTGTATCAAATGAATTTAGAAATTCTAAGACAACCGACATCAAAAGATTTGTAGTTATCTACATTGTCAATAACCATATTAAAAAGTTCTTGTAAATTTGTTAAGCATAATCTATTTCTTCTAAAACAGTGTTGGGAATTCTTAAGCAATCCATGACGTTCGAGATCTGTTAATTCTACTATTTAGTATTTCTTCTTCTTCTTCTTCTTACTATTCTATCTTGTTATTATTTCTTCTTCTTCTTCTTCTTCTTCTTCTTCTTCTTCTTCTTCTTCTTCTTCTTCTTCTTCTTCTTCTTCTTCTTCTTCTTCTTCTTCTTCTTCTTCTTCAAATTTCTCCGTCTTTGTTCTTCTTAATTACTTTAATATTACCCATTCTTCATCCTTTTCTTCTTCATCTTCTTCTTTCTTCTTCTTTCCTTCTTCTTCTTCTTCCTTCTTCTTCTTCTTCTTCTTTCTTTCTTCTTCTTCAGAGGAAGAAGAAGAAGAAGAAGAACTTCCATTACTACTACTGTATGACTACTACTACTACTACTACTACTAACTTACTACTGCTACTATGTTGATGGGCTGTGATAAAAGTAAGGGTAATCATAATGCTTGGATAATATTATTTAATATAATAATAAATAATTGAATAATAATGATATAATATATAATGAATAATATAATAAAATAAAATAATAAAATGTATGATCATTTACATGTATAATATAATGAGGATATAATTGCGAGGTGATAATATGGGTAATAATAATCAATAATTAATATATAATTAATAATTATAGTAATAATATATAATATAGTAATATAATTAATAATAATGATGATATATTATGATCAATTAATAATTAATAATCAATAATAATCGGTGATATATAATTAATCATCAATATATATAATAAATGAATTATATATAATAAATGATAATATATCATTAATATAAAAACAATAATAATAATAATGATAATAATAATAATAATAATAATAATAATAATAATAATAATAATAATAATAATAATAATAATAATAATAATAATAATAATAATAATAATGCAATAATTAATGATTAATAATTATGAATTATAATAATAAGTGAATAATAATAATAATATAATAATAATATATAATATAATAATATATAATAAATAATAATTAAATTTTTCAATTCTCTTTTATCAAACAATTTCCTTATTTTTTCAAGCTTTAAATTTAACCAATTATTAATTCAAAAATATATCAGTTATTACCTTTTAATTTTAATTTTCGACAATTATCCCGAGTTATTACCATTTCTTCTTCTGATACTATT
This sequence comes from Trachelipus rathkii, assembly GCA_015478945.1. NCBI lineage: Eukaryota > Metazoa > Arthropoda > Malacostraca > Isopoda > Trachelipodidae > Trachelipus > Trachelipus rathkii. The sequence goes on from JABUQX010065299.1 coordinate 17,520, forward strand.
TCAGGAGCCATTTCTTTTTCTGCTTTGGCCTAAAGAAATAGTTTGTTTATAACAGTAACAAATATTTAGTCTCTTTTTGATATGGAGGAATAACAATATAAATTAAATAGAAGTATCTATACTGGGACTGAAAAGAATGTAAATAACCTATAATAATAAAATAAGCTTTTAAAAGCTATTTTTCATATAAAATCTACCACCTTGCATTCATTATACATATTTTAATTCTTTTTTATATAAGGATAAATTCATTAAGTAATGTATAAAGAATTTTATTTAATAACCAACAATTTCGGTGCATTAGCATTTACAAGCTAAAAACTGTTGGCCATGCTTTTGACACGTAATAGAAACTTTTTGTATATATAGTATAAATATAATATATTATTTATATATATATTATATATATATTATATATTATAAAAACATTATATATTATATATTTATTTATTTAATTAATTAAATTTATTAATTAAATAAATTATTAATTAATTTTTATCAAATTATTTAATTATTAAATTTAATTAGTATGTTAAATTATATTTATTTTTTTTTACTTATTAATTAAATTATTAAGTAAATTGTTAAATTATTATTAATCAATTTTATTAAATTATTTAATTAAATTTAATTAGTATTGTTAAAATTAATTGTAAAATTTTTTCATTATTCTTTATTTTTATTAATTAAATTTATTAAATTGTTTTATTAAATTAATTATTAAATTACCAACACTATTAGTATTCATTTTTCCTATAAAAGCTAAAACTATTTGAACTAAAAGAAGTAGATCTTACCTGACGATTAAATTAATAAAATTTGTAAATTAGTACTTATGGGAATGGTTAATTACCATGTTCTTTTTTTACAGCTTATGATCGATTTTTTAAATGCGTGCGTGTTAAGGCTAGGTGAAAGAAATATATAAATTTTCAAATGTAAAATAAGAAAATTGCTAGTAATAAATCTGTTAAGACTTATGATAATGATTAAAATGTTATGGTTGCAGATTTGCGAAGGATTTCCGAAATATTTAATAACCATCATTAATATACGGCATGCAATTGCGATGGACCTTTGGACGTCATTCGGAAAGTATTGAGATCATATTGATTCTTGTGAATTTCCTTATTATATTTCTACCCCTATGTAACATAGTGAGTATCATATAATCGCTATGCTCTCTATTTCCAGTCCTTCTGAACTATCAACCTCCATATAAACGAGTTTTGTATTAATATAATCACATAACTATTATGCATATTCCAGTCAATCATTATTTACTCTAACTGCATCTACGTTTATCACTATCATTTCACACTCACGCTAGTAACATATATCCATACTATAACTATATTGTCTGTGATATTATACCTATTACTTCATAATGTTTCTCCAACTCAATACCTATATACCTTATTATCATATCCTTAAATCACATATCACTATCATTATACATATTATAAATAACAAAATAATCTATTTCTTCTAAAACTATTTTTTGTATGTACAGACAAACTCCTTATTATTAATTATAGAGTCACTATAGATATTTTATTTAGTTTAAGTTTTTGAAATCTTTCTTTAATATAGATTAAGATGAAGTAATAGAAGAAGCACAAATTTTTTGATACTTACTTTTATAAAAAACTAAGGTATTAACTTATAAGAGTTAGTCATATAATAGTTTAATCTAATAGAGTTTATGATTAAGCTGTGAGATTAGGATGTTCACCAAATTAGACCGTAGTCTTTTGAACAAGAAATTTTAATTACTAAATATTTATAATATATTTAATCTTATTCTTATTAGCTTGCTTGCTATTTATTTATAAAAATTTGGTCTTAAATTTATTTTAACTAATAATATTATTAATAACTCACTCTCACTCACTGGTATATAATTTAGTAGTTTTAATTGATTTGCTGATGATTTATTATTGTGAGCTCTTGTCTCTTATTATCGTGTGATATTTAAGTAGAAATGACTCTGTTTCGGATTATTTAAACTTGCTTATAATGAAGATAATTCTTTTGCATTATTTTATGTTTTATTTGTTTTTTACTTAGTTTTGTTTATTGTTTTTTTTGCTTTAATTTTAGAGTTTGCTTCCAAGTTGTAAGTTATTAAGGATTAAACATTATATAGTTTTATGATCGTATTTATTATGTGAGAATAACATACGATCAGTATTAGTGTTTCTGTATGATCTATGTGTGATTGACTTGCGCAATTACAGGGTTTGTTGTAGAAGTCGGTTAAAAAATTTTCCTGACTTAGGTATCAGACTTCATCACACCTCTTCAATAAATTACCGTATATGAACTCCTAAAACTTACCGAATCTCTATATATATACGACTTACCGACCTTCTTGAAAATTTAAACCTTACTGATATTCCGCTCTTCACATATCCACTTTTGAAAAATTACCGATCTTCCGACTATCCGTTACTCACTCTACCCTTTTGAAGTAATTACTTAGTACTATTCGACACCGGAATCTTTCACGAACTCTTTATCTCCGAATCATTATACTCACATATACCTCTCTATAATAAATTTAACCTTATATAGACTATTTATATATATTCACGACTCGACTCTTATATACCTTACAATCATTATTCTATCTCATAACAAATTGGCCTAGGATACTCCTGAACTTACTCAGCGAACTTAATATAGTATCACTGTACTCCGACTTATACCTAGTAACTATAGCCAACTCGACTATCACACACAACCCTTAGTGTATGGAAGTTCCATCAAAAAGTAGGAGATAGATTAATAGCTATGGATAAGAAGGAAGACCTATACAATATGATGACAAATTAGTCTGGAAATTTTCAATGCTTACCAATTATATATATACATAAAATATATATATGACATAAGCAAAGTAATTCTTATTTGTTATCTCATATCAGAGGGCTCGCAGGTGGATGTGTAGGTAAGTTCACGGTCACTAATTTGAATCACACTACCGTTGTTAAGAATATATTTAGTATAAAAGAGATAGTGTCAGCAAACGTAGTAGCGTCTGCACGGTCAATGGCAGTTAGATAAATATATAAAGAAACAATTATATTATTATATAATATATACTATATTTGTCTCTACTAGTCTTTAAATGATCATTCAAAATTCATTATTAACCAAAAAAAAGGGTTGCAGACCATGAGATTCCACCCTAAATTAATATGAATAGAAATCAGTACTTTACTTATACAAGGGTGAATGAAGACCCTTATATAATACTGGGGAGTACTAACTTAGTTTGGAAATAAAAAAAAACGCTACAACTAGCTTGATATACTCAGAAATCAGCCAGCTTTTCTTATTTGAGGACCCGCCTTGGCAGCCGTTGTGATGTGAGGTTTCCAAGACAAATTTGCTGTTAATATTCAAAACAAGAAATTCTTTGAATAGGTTTACATTGATATCACAACTATGAAATATTAATCGTTCGCGCGGTACGGGCGGGTACGCGGTAATATTGCGCCTGGGGCGCACGCGGCGGATTACGCGTAATATGCGCCTAGCGGACGCAACGCGGCGGGCTGGACGAAGCCAGCCGCAGCGCGCGGGCGGGAAGCGGGCGGGCGGGAAGCGCGGCGGCGGGAAAACAGCGGTGGCTAGCGGGAACGTGTCGGGCTGAGGAACGAGGAGGCAACCTTTATAACATGGGGTTAGGCACCAATATTAAGGGGCTGTTCTAATGATTCAGGATAGGCTAGAAAAAGGCTAACTCTACTAGGGAAGCATCCTAGGCAACTTATAATATAGTCAGCAATCTCTTCTCATACATTATATGACCTGAGGGGTAGATACCAATATTATGGCTAGTTTGCTTAATGATTCAGGGGTAAGGCTAGAAAAGGCTTGAAAAAGTGCACTATATGTGCACTTGGTTGGCACTTACTGTGGTACTCAGTGTGGCATTAGTTAGCACTCATGATAGGATTTGGCCATTGGAGGTCACATTGAATAGGATTGTGGCAATTCATACGCTGGCAGCATCTTGAAAAGGATTGTGGCAGCGCATTGATGGATGGCTCTTGGTTTAGGATTGGTTTTTTTGTTTTTTTGTGTTTTTGGTTTTTGATTTTTGTTTTGGGTTTTGGTTTTGGTTTTTAGGATTAAAGCATTAGTCTTGTAGGTCGTTTTGTGAGTACACGACCGTTTGTGTTGTCTGGTATGTCTGTTGTGTGGGTGCGGCATCAGGGTTGTGGACGTCGTTAAAAAATTTCCGACTCCGACTCCACCCTCTGCAAAGATTACCGACTCCAACTCCGACTTGGCCGACTCCGACCTCTTATGAAAATTACCGGACTCCGCAATGCCACCCTTTTACAAATACCGCTGGATCCGCTTCCGAATACCGACTCACCTATTAAAATTACCGCACTTTGACTCGCGACTTCCGACTCGCGACTCCACCCTCTTTCAAAATTACCGACTCCAACTCCTGGACTCCGACTCCAGCGCCTTTTTCAAATTGCCGGACTCCGATCTCCGATACTTCGCGATCCGGACTGACCGACTCCGACTTCCGATTTCCGACCTCCACTGCTCTTCAAAACTGACACGCGACTCCCCGACCTGGAGTCCGCGACTCCGACGTCCGAACTCCACAAACCCTGGTGCGGACATGTGGTTGTAGAAAGGTCTGGATTGAAGTTGTCGTGCTTAGGATGGAGTGGATTGAGGATCCGAGTATTAACTGTTGCCAATGTTCCGTGGCCTAGACGCTAACTTCAAATCTGTGGAGTATCACCTCTCTAACTCTCATCCTAACCTCTCTCTCTGCTGTCTGAGACTCAGTTTACTAGGGATTATTTCTGTAAATAACATTTAAATTTTCTAAACTAAAATTTTTTTTCACAATTTGCGACTAAATGGTGGAGTTCTGTGCCTATATAAAATATTAAACTCTTGTAACACGTCTGGAAAACTTGAATATCCTAGCTTCTATATTCTATATCTTATGATCTTCTTCCTATTGCTATATTATATAGTGCTTCTATTTTTTTTTTTATCAGTTATAACACCACCTCTCACGGACAGAGCCCTAACCTAGCAGAGCCTAATCTAAATCTATATCTAAATCTAATCTAATCTAACTCTAATCTAATCTCTAATCTGTATCTTTCCTAAAAGAATAGATTTGCCAGCCCTTTTTGAAAATCTTACTAAATGCTCATGAGATTTGTACTCTCTCCTCCAAAGCGCCGAAGTCCTCTATTTTAGGGGGATATTTCATGTACATCACAAAATGAGTGGTGTGGAGTTCCTCTCATAACTGATCGCAGGCGAGAAGGAGGCCAAAAACATTCAGCCATTCTCACATTCTGGAAAGGGTTGATAAAGGTAACTTAACGGAATGCATGCCCCATATCGCCACAACACAAATTCTTTAATTCTGTTATAACTAATAAGTTCATATTATTTACCACATACTGACCTCGCTGACAAATACACAATTTCCCTCTTATCTGTAACTCTGACCACAATCTTTGAGCTCTTTAATTATAACACTTTCTCTTCAGTAGCCCCATAATACCCTAAATATATTTTCGAACCAAATGAGGGGCATTGTGCGGCTCTTGGCTAGCTACCTCTTCTGGGTGAATTCTATTTTTGAATTCAAGGGACGTTCGGCTTTCTGCTGAAAGCAAAGTGCGACGTGATCGTCGATGGGGATGAATAGGTTCCTTCCTTCTACAACTAAGTCTTTTTTGTCCTCAAAAAGTCCATAGCCTTAAATGACACCGTGTTTTCGGTGGACTCTTTGAGGAAAGAGGAACCCTTATTGGTGCATAGGAAAACCTCTCCGCTGCTCCTGATCACTATCTCTACGCAATTTTAATTTAGTTGCAGAATCGTTTGCTATGTATAGTTAGAACAGGCTAAAAAGCGTGCTTTCACTTGAGCCGAACTGAGTTAACCTCCTTTGTTTCTGCTACTGATAAATAATTCTTGCCTCTTGCCAAAATATCTCTAATAACTTTCAATAAATCGGCCTTTCTTCTTTTTATTCGCCCTGATGAATCTGTAGCTAACACTTTTCTGAAAAACCTAATCTCTTCAGCCTTATTTTTCATCTAATTCAATTTGCTGAGAAGATTCAGAAATTTTCTCCTCCTCTTCTCTCACGTGTCAATACCTTCAACATGAGAATCACGAATGATCCTGGTTGCATGGATCCTGAAGTCTATGAATGTCGGAATGCTAGGGACCCAGCGGCAATCACTCCCCTTATTTTGGAGAGGTGTTGCTTTCTGAGGCTGGCTTCACGTTGTCTAACTCTACCCTTTATGCCTTAAAACTATACTTTTCCCCCAAATTGCTTAGTAAGTGTGCATATGTCAGTCCGATCCCCAAGAAATGTAAGGACGTCTGATCTTTCCAACTATCGTTCTATAGCCCTGCTCTCACTATTGTTTTTGGTTTAAAATCACTTGAATCTATCCTCAATTCTCATCCCCTGGGTCATTTGGAATCTCATTTCTTTCTTTCTGATAACCAGTAGACTTTTACGGACGTTCGAGGTTCACCTGGTGCGCGATACTTTCCTAGTCTCACTGATGTTATGGTCTTCTACCTTAGGGACTATGGGGAAATCTTCGCATGGGCGTGCGTCACATCGTCCAAAAGCTTTTGATCGGAATGGCATGCGTCCCCACTCTTAAAAGATCCCTTCCTTTGGGTTTCCTTCTTATCTTTGCTTACTCACTTGTGCTAGTTTTCCCTCATATCGCTCCATATCGGCGGTTGTTTGATAGACGGAACCGTCCTTTTACTTTGCCTGTTTAATTGTGGTGCTCCTCAGGTTCTGTTCTTTTTTCCAATTTAATTCCTACTTTTCATTAACGGTTATCTCAGCTGCACCTCTATCTCTGTTCATTCTTAGCCAATGATCATACTCTCCATTCCTCTCATTTCAAATCTGCTCTCTCTCTCTCTTTTGCATCTATAGCTGCTTCTCGACTTCATCTTTCCGATTCTATTTTTGCCGATCTGGATGGGATTTCCCGGTAGGGTCGCAACAAACTTGTAAAATTTAACACTTTAAAACTTCAACTCTTTCACATCTCTTTCTAAAACACCCCAAACTTTATTATCTCCTTCGACAGCTCTAACGTCTCACCTGTGAACAACATAAATATTCTTGTTTTGAATATTAACAGCAAATTGTCTTGGAAACCTCACATCACAACGGTTGCCAAGGAGGCCTCAAAGAAGCTGGGAGTTCTGTTCAGGTTGCGTTTTTTTATTCCGAACAGTTATCCCAGTTTTATAAGGGTCTTATTCATCCTTGTAAGGAGTACTGTTCTTTCATTTTGGGGCTCTGGCTCAACCCTTTTTTGGATAGATTTGAGTCTAAGACTAGGAGACTAATAAACTGTTTCTTATTTTTCTAACTGCCTTGACCCCTGCGAAGCCACGTTTGCGCACTATCTCTTTACAAAATGTACTACAACGGCACGGTTGATCAAAATTAGTGACCGCTTGGTCTTATATTTCCACCTATTACAATTACTGCTGAACGTACCTCACTCTGATAGATAGCATATAGTTAGATGCTTATTTGGACTTTTGGACTTAGTATAATGTATGAGATATAATAGTAAAATTCAGACTTTGCTCGTTTGTGGCTCCTTATATCTTTATCTCAAGCTCTACCATCCATCTATTATTGGTGTTATATCTATCTATTATTACCAGGGTTGTGGATTGTCGGGAGTTAGAAGTATTAGGAGTCCCGGTGATGACTAGTATAGGTATGGATGATAGAGTATGTATAGTAAGTCGTGAAGTCGTGCAATTTATTTAGAAAAGTGGTGTGAAGTTAGAGTAGTCGGATGATTCAGGTATATTTTTTGAAGAGGGTGGAGTACTGGAGTAGGAGTCGGATTATCGGGTCGTAAGATCTAAGATAATTTTCAAAAATGAGGAGGAGTCGGAGTTACTGAATAGTCGGTAATTTATTCAAAAGGATGGATGTCGGTATTCACGGTAAATTTTCAAGAGTATCGGAGTCTGAGAAGTCTGAGAAGTTGGAAGTCGGTAATTTTGAAGAGGGTGGAGTCGGAGTCGGAGTATCGGAGTCGGAAAATTTATATTGAACTCAGCTCGACTCCAAAACCTCTAGCTTCCACTACCATCTATATGTTTTATCTCACATGTACCTCACTGCATATATATTAAATAATTCCTTTCTTTTTGAAGACTTATCCGTCTGAGCGACTCACCTATATTTGTAGATATTATCTATTTTGTAGCTGATTGGTTTGGGAAACCTTGTCATTTTGTTTTTAATATATCATTTTATTATCTGCCACTCCACTTCTGAATAAGGGTCTGGCCCGTGGGTGGTATGTAACGAGAAAACAAAAATTGTACCTATAGCGCTGCCCATATTAGCATTATTATAGATGAGTTCACATTGATGATGTTTGATAGTGTTTCAACATACACTCTCCTCTCACGTATTATATGCCATTTCATCATTCATATGAAATGCAAAACTATCTTTTTTATAATTTATTCTATATGAAAGATTTGCACCTTTACTACTCTTATCTTTTAATACAATTATTTTATTTGTTTTTCACACTAGATTAAGTTATTATATCTTTTAAAGATCCCTTTCTTATCTCGCGTTATTTCAAAACTCATGTTTCATTTCCACACTTTTTTTCTCCTACGTATGCAATTTAGTCTTCCCTTTTTCCTCTACTCATAAATTCTATCTACATATATACTATATTTTTTTTCGAATGTGTAATCTTAATCTATTAGGCTTTCGTGAGTATACACTATTACATATACAACCTCTCTTTTTTAATCTGTGTATTTATCACTAGATTTACATCTAACTACTTCTTCTTATATCTATCCAATTGCTAGCACATATTGCACATGGTATCTATACTTACTCTTCCTTTAGAACACTCTCATCATAACTATTCTTGCACTGACTAACTAATATGCTTTTATTCACATTCGTGTGTACATAAGTTTGATACAGTTTCACTCAGACTAGTTTCCATACATTCATAACTGACTTTAATTTATTGAAAGTGGTGTCTCTCAAATATACTTTTTATATTTCACTTATCCTATATTCATTTAATTATCTCTCATTGATCTAACATCAATCAACATATTTCAACATCTTACACCATCACGGAGAGAGTAATTATATATTATATAATTCATACCCACTCTGCGCATCATTCGTAAATTATATATAATACCGCCAACTATTTAAATCCTTCACCAACTCGCAATAATACTTATCTGATATAACCTTTAGTAATTTAGAAATATAGGTAAATATTAACTATAAATCACACATATCCTTTCCGCAGCATAGTAAATCCTAACCATACTATTTCTACGATAATTTCAGGTTCTTTACCCGGCATCATACCCCAAAAGTAGCACACCTCACTGTATAGTCTAACAATTTTCCTAATTTCAGATAGCCCTATCTACGAGTCACCACTCAAGTCGCTCTGGACACAAATATTAAATATGACATGCTCGATTATAAGGTACCAAAATAATCTACACTCTATTAACTTAACAAACATCACTCTTCAGATTGGATCCTATAAATCATGCTATTAACCTACGTATAAACCAAACCATATAATAATTATCTCTCAACTAAATTTAGCCGATAATATATATATATATATGATATATATATATATATATACTATTATATATATATATATACGAGTATATAATATTATATATTATAATATTATATATACGGTATAATATATTATATATATAATATATATATATACTAAATTATTTATATATATATATATATATATTATATAATATATATATTATATATATATATATATATATATATAATATTATATATATATATATAATATATATATATTAATATATATATATTAATAATATATTAATATATATATATATTATATATATATTATATTTAAATAATATATAATCTATCGTAGCGTCTTGAAAATATATTAATTTTTCATATATTTATCTTATTTAAATGTAATAAAAAAAAAATTGATATGTAATTATATAATTTCAGAAGAATATGAGAAAAAAAATAATTATGGTATAACATATATATGGATGTGTAAAGGACATATATTATTTTTATATGATTAATCTTTTCAATATACATATCATTCGCTACGTAATACAAGGCATACACTCGACTGAGGTATGAAGTACGGCTTGATTTATTCAGGTAGTGAAGTTCTAGATATGATTAATACTAGATTTTTAATACTTTATAATACTTAGCATTTATAAATTCGGTGTAGATATATTTCTACCTATCACACTACTATATAAGCACCCTACTGATGATTGGTATTTCTACAAGATCAAATTTAGCACCATATACAATTTTATAAATGGTGGATACTATATAGAACTAATGTAAGTAGTTACCTATGACCACTAGTTTAGCTCACAATTGACGAAATAAATGATAGTTTTGATAATAGTTTTGATGATGTTGAAGAGTCGGTAAATAATTTTCTTGTATAGCCTGGGTCTCCGGCTCCATCATTTATCAATAACCACACTATGATCCAGCCTATACAACTTATTTGAGGATATGAGAATATAATATTATTATCGAATTAGTTGTTTATATAATAGTTGTTAACGAAATTACTTGTAACATTGAACAATATTTTATATTACATATATATTCAATTAAATTTTATACTCATATATATATAAAATTGGATAAACTCCGATCTAGCTACACATATTACGAAGTAATACATTTGATATATGAGGCAAATTTCTGGAAAGATTATCGAACACATACTTTGACAGTTGATTATTCTAGTCTCACTCTATACTTAACTGAGAACGATAGCTATATGTATGAAGTAGACTCATCTCTTTTATTGTGTCCATAAATAGGTTTAATCTTATGCATTAGTAAGCGAATCAAAAGTGGTAGCCGTATTACAATCAACAACAGGTGTTTATATCACGTAATGACTAATAATCTTTGTTCATACGTTAGAGTTTACCAGTTAGGCTTGGATATCTAGATTATGACTGTGTCGCGTATACACACTCTGATTGAGCATCTTAGATATTCGAATATATGCTATACTTGGGATAAATTTGATATAAATCTCCTCAAAATATTTTCTATGCGTATCAACATTTATAAGTCACTTTATAGTATATATATTTCTTTTCTCCTCAGAGAATTGTTCTTCTCAAATAACTCTGGACAAAAGGAACCTGAGAGTTAATTGTTAATCACTCGTTTATCCCTATATTGTAACTAGGAAATCAATAAATCTTACAATAGCTGTGGTCATACGGAATAAAAATATTGTAGATAATCTCTTCCCTTTAATAAAATAACCAATAATTATAAATTGCGCCAAGAAACTATTCACATTGCTCGCCGAGACTTTATGTGGAAGTAATTTGGAAGAGGATAAAATTATATCGCACCTAAAATTTCTAAACGCAAAATCACACTTTTGCTCTATCTCATCTCATTCTCACTATACTATACTTAGAGGTGTAGATTAAATAAATAATATATAAATATAATTAATGAAATTATATAGACAATATAAGCACAAGTAAATATAAAATCACATTAGTAAGACAATTGATCAACACAACCTGTCATAACTAACTATAGATATCTGAACTAAAAATTTTTAAATAAACTCTATATATAATAATAATATTAATAATAATAATAATAATATAATAATAATTATAAATAATCAATTTATAATTATATATATACTATATATATATATATATTAAATAATAATATAATCAATAATTAATTAATAATTAAATTAATAATAATAATTAATAATAAAATAATTAAATATAATAATAATAATTATAATAATTATAATTAAATATTAAAATATAATAATTAATAAATCTTCATTATTTATTATTCATTATATAGTTAATTATTTCATCATCTAATTGATTAGTGATTATATTATCTGAATTCTGATAATCTTAAGCATGAATGATGTCAGTTGATCTATGTGTTTATTTTATGTTACTCCACATATTACTCATTATCTGATTAGTTAGATACATATATAGAGTAATTAATTATTATAGCATGTAATGAAATCTTATTATCTTATTATTACTGTACTTATTATTATTTAAATGACATTTTATTACTATTATTATTATACTCTGAGTTGTCACTTCTTATTATTCATTAATCGCCTTTTCTCTGTCGTCTGATCTCTCGAGACCGCTGTTAGTCGTGTCCATCGAGAAGAGGGATACAAGCCTTTTCCTGAGCGGGAGTGACATTACCAAGTCGCTGATCCGGGTTGAACAATATCACACTGAAATACTCACCAAAGACTCGGCCAAGCGCAGCTCATTATTGTTTCACTGACTACTCATAACCATGTTGTGAAAAGCATTTAATTTCTACAAACCGGTCTGAGAAATCAAATGTTTGTAAATCATTGATGAAAGTGCGCCCTAGATATTATAGATCATACTTTTTCACCATTTGCACGCTCAAAGGCAAAGTACCGCACTATTTCGCCTGGACGCTCTCAGCTAGATGTAGCCGTGCATGTGTTGACTACTACGCTCAACTTAATTGTCGTATAGAGAATCAACATGAGAAATCCCCTGAGAATTCACGTTCGCACTGTCAAGAACGACCATTTGCATATAAACCTATTCTGAGATTAGATTACATCTCGTCATCGCGACTCGCCGAAGTTAACGGGCCAAAACAAGGTACCAACGCCTTCCCCGCTCATTGGGTCTAGTCGATCGGAGCTTGGTGGTTTTTCGAAATGCATCTAGCACTAAGGAAAACAAAATTGTAATAGAGTGTTTAAAATACTCCAGCACCCTTTAGCTAATTCTTTCAAAGCAGTTGCATCCTTCGAGAGACGGCTAATGGTGATCAATTAATCAGCCAACAGAAACAGAAACGCAACGTGAGTTTTTTATTTGAAATGTTATAATGTTTTATAATCTTACGAATGAAGTTTAACCTTGCAAATCAAATTCCGTTGAGCTTTACTCTCGTACACAATAGCATTGCCTTCTTTTACCCAAAATAAGTTTGCACTACTGTAATTACTTATATCCCTGAGATAGGACGCCCCAATATCTTCCATCCGATCCTGGACCCGATAGGGGTGCACGCGTGTGCTCATTTCACTATAACGAGCGCTAGAAACGACGAGACAAAGAGTAACCGAGAATACTTCTAACTGTCCAAGAAGAGCATACAATAAATTCACCATGCGCGGTAGGCTGTTGGCCTAAACGTTCGAGTGCGAGGCGGGAGGAACCATAAGTAATGCTCTTCTTGGAAGTAGAATAGTATTCTCGGTTTCTCTTTTTGGTCTGTCGTAGGTAGTGGTCAAACAATGCACGCAGGGTCGCAGGATCGTATCCTAGCAGAAATACATTAGGGGGTAATTTTACACTTCATATTGATTGCAAGGTTAAAATTATTGCAATTTTCATTTTATATATATTATATAGTATATAATTATATAGTATATATAGTATATATATATATATATATATATATGTATTATATATATATTATATATATATTTATATATATATACACTATACAATCTATATGTGCTCTATATATATATATATATATATATATATATATTGTTAAAATTGCCACTGTTGAAGTTGATGTAGTGGAACTTCATAATTAGGATTGAGTATCAGGTCCATTGAAACAAGCTGACATTCCATAATATAATTTGTAATTGTGCTTGAGAATGCAACAAAATTGAACTGTAAAGGGAACCCCAGAGTCCTGGGAAATAATAAAATAAAATCAGAAATATATACAATAATTAAGCATCTCAAGCTTAACACATTTAATATTTAAAAGTGATACTGCATGGAGACAATTTTTGACAGGGCCTGCTTAGGAGGCCTACTTAAATTTATAAGACATTATTGAAAGAATTTTGGGGGTAGATTTCCCAATAGAAACGGACTTTTGAAATAAAATAGGCCCTCAGTATATGCTAATCTGAGGGCCGCTACCATGAGAAAAGCTAGCTAAATAATAATAATAAAAATATACATGAAGTTATAACGATGCTATTAAGATATAAAGAATACACTTTGGTAACTCAAAATGATCATGCAATTCGTTAAATTTACACTATTAACAAGAAATTTATTATAGCCACATTATTTATAACACTTACCACAGTGGGAGTAACAAAATAATTGGCTATAATAAGCCAAACAGGTTTTTAATCAGTCAAAAATACAGAAAAATGAGGAACGTAATAAAAGAGCTTGCTCACGCAAAATGGCGTCGATGCGTATTGTAAACGACTCTATGAGTGTTGCCACTTTGCTAACATAGTGTAGGCAACATAGTGGACGCGACGCAATCGTAAATTAAATATTTGCGCGCTAATATAAAGGTCACATGACCTTGAGCACTACAGATACCCCCCTGCAGTGCCAAAGGCACGAACCTTAATCTAAGAAGCGCGCAGGCCATCGAATAGCCTACCTCTGCTCGATAGTCTGGTAGGAGCTTGGGATGGAGTCTGAACAGGATTCCCAGTTTGCGAGGTGGAGGTGGAGCTGGAGGTTGAGAATCCCTGGCCGGAACTGAGGATGGAAGCAATAATGACGATAACCGTGCGGGTGGAGTCTGAGCCGGTCGTATTGGTGCTGTTGGCTGAGGAGGAGGAGGTGGAGGAGAGTAAGGAAGAGGATCAGGAAAAGGGATAGGAGGAGGAGGAGAAGGAGGTGGAAGAGACGCAGGAGGCAAAATAAGAATGTTAAAAGAAGGAGCTGTAGGAGAAATTGGAACAAAAGGCAAAAAATCAGGATCAAGAACTGGAAGTGGATTTGCCTCGAAGAAAGCAGGCTTCAGAAGGTAAATTGAAACGACTTCTGTGAGCTGTGGGACGTTGTACGTGAAGAATTTCTCCTTCCTAGGCACTTGGAAAAGGTCCGTCGTACTTAGGTTTGAGAGCGGTGTGGGAGTCATGTCGCACAAAGACATGAGTTGCGGAGCAAGATCCTTAGGGATAGATAGGAATGCACCTTGTGTGGACGAAAAGGAGTTGGTCTCCACGACTAAGAACACGCGCCTCCAGCGGGTAATGATTGAAAGCGGATCAGCAGTAGAAGGAGATGACTGTGAGAAGAAGTCACCGGGAAGACGAAGAGGAGAACCATACACTAATTCAGCAGCAGAACAGTGCAGATCCTCTTTAACAGCGGAGTGAATGCCAAGCATAACGAAAGGGAGAGCATCAGTCCAATTCTCTGGATTGGGCTGAGCTAGAAGAGAAGCCTTAAGCTGACGGTGAAAACGCTACACAAGGAAGTTCACTTGGGGGTGGAAAGAAGTCGTATGAATCTTCTCTGAACCAAGAAGATTCATCAAATCCCTCCATAAAAAGGATTCGAAAGGCCGTCCTTGATCCGTAATAACAGAAAGCGGTACGCCAAAGCGCGAAATCCAATGAGCTAAGAAAGCTTTAGCTATGGATTCCGCGTTGACGACAGAGAGAGGGATAGCTTCGGTTCAACGTGTGAACCGATCTATACACGTAAGAATGTATTTCTTACCGTGAGAGGGAGGAAGAGGTCCGACGATGTCGATATGGACACGTTCAAAACGATCACCAGGGGGTAAGAAAGTGCCTAGAGGAGCTTTGGTGTGACGTTGCACTTTGGATCGTTGACAAGGAAGGCAAGTGCGACACCAATTGGCAACATCAGCATTGACGTCAGGCCACACAAAAAGAGCTGTTACCAGTTTGCGTGAAGCCTCAATGCTAGGGTACGAAAGCGAGTGAAGATTGAGGAAGACAGCCTTACGAAATGATGCAGGTACAAGAGGACGAGGAGAACCCTGAGACAAACGTCGAACAGAAGTGTCTCTTCCTCCTATCCAGGGAGTTTTTGGAGGCCACTCCAGCTTGAGAAGAAGAGCCTTGTGGGAAGTGCAGGATCTTCAGTAGCCTGGCACGTTGCCATAGCGTCGTAGTCGATGTTGGGTAAGGCTGAAATCGCGTCGATTTCAATGCGAGAGAGAGCGTCAGCAGTGAAATTGTCGACACCCGAAATATGCCTGACATCAGTAGTGAACTGTGAGACTTACTCAAGGTGACGAGCGTTCGTGTCTAGAGACCATAGCGAAGGTAAGTGGTTTGTGGTCAGTGAGTATGTGGAACTCACGACCATCCAGAAAGTAGCGGAAATGACGGACGGCAAGATACAACGCAAGTAACTCCCACCCGAAAGCACTGTAACGTGTCTCAGGAGGTTGCAACTTGCGAGAGGACACCACACTTCGTTCAGGTGCTGCTGTAGAACACCCCCGACCGCAAAATCAGAGACATCCACCTGAACTCTGGTCGGAGCTGAGTCCTGTGGGGTGGACGCAAGCAGAGTGGCAGAAGCGAGTGCTTCTTTGGAAGCTTCAAAAGCAGCAGTAGCTTCGTCAGACCAGTCCACTTTCGTAGAACTGCCTCGGTGCTTGGGGCGGATGAGAGCAGTGAGGGGACGAAGAACCTCTGCGCCCGATTTCAGGAAACGATGGTAGAAGTTAAGCATGCCGAGGTACTGACGAAGCTGCTTTTGATTGACAGGCTTAGGAAAAGTGCGAATGGCCTCCACGCGCTCTGCGAGAGGACAAATTCCATCAGGAGAAACAATGTGCCCAAGAAAAGTAAGGATGGAGACACCGAAAACACACTTTGCCGGGCTGAGACGAATGCCACATTCATTTAAACTGGCAAAAACGGCACGGAGATGTTGCTCGTGTTCGGCAGGAGGTGGAAGCAAAGAGGAGGTCATCGAGGTAAGAAAAGGCGAATGGGAGACCTCTAAGGACGTCATCGATGAAGCGTTGAAAAGTTTGTGCTGCATTTCTGAGCCCGAAAGGCATGCGGGTATACTCAAAGAGGCCAAAAGGTGTAATGATGGCCGTCTTCGGTATATCGTCGTCAGCGACAGGGATCTGGTGGTAGGCCCTCACAAGATCAAGTTTGCTAAAAATGGATTTACCAGCCAGATTAGAAGTGAACGACTGGATGTGAGGGACCGAAAAGCGATCAGGAATGGTGCAGGAGTTCAGAGCTCTAAAATTTCCCACCAACCTCCAATCAGAAACACCTTTAGGCACCATGTGGAGGGGGGAAGACCACGAACTTTTAAAAGAGAGGACGATACCAAGTTTGAGCATGTGCTCGAATTCCACCTCGGCTGCCTTGAGCTTGTCAGGAGGCAGACGCTGAGCACGAACGAAGGTGGGATATCCGTAGTCTCTATATGATGGGGCACAGAATGTTGAACAGGAGAGGAAGAAGAACAGGGGTTCAACAGCGCCGGAAAATCTTTCTGCAGGATTGTGAAGAAGGGGGAGGCATCAGAAGAAGGAGCAACCGCAGAGATGCCTTTAAGGGCAGAAGAAACTAGGTACTGCGAGAACAAGACGTACAACGTCAACTTCCCATCTCCTTTTTTTCTTAGATCGACCCTTGGTCGGAAATGTTGACGATCAGCTCCCAAAAGGGTTGCGGCTCCATCAGCACCAGAATACCCAGGGGCATTGCGGCGAAGAGAAAGGTCTAAGGTGCACAAGCGGCTCACAGTAGACGGGGATGGTACTTAACCATTTGCTCGTAAGAGCGGTCAGGAAGAGGAACAGCGGACTTCTGGGTAGCATCTCGGGGAAGAAGCGAATACGACGCACCGGTGTCAATCAGAAAGAACAGATTTGTAGACCTGTCGAAAAGAAGCAGGACATCTGAGACGAAGGAAGGCGGGGGAAAAAAAAAAAAAATAGAAGAAGAACAACGGAGGGGTGTGGCAGCTTGGATCATCAGGGGTAGAAATAAGCGGGATGTTTCCGAAAAAAGTTAAGGAATTTATCATCTTTTCGCTTTTCAGCCCAACCGGTTATATAGTATATATATTTATATATATTTCTATATATCTATATATATATATATACTATATATATATATATATATATATATATATTATATATATATATGATTATATATATTATATATATATATATATATAGTATATTTATATTATGTATATATATATATAATATATATTAATAGTATATATATTTAATATATATATATATATATATATATATATATATATAGTATATATATATACATATATATATATATATATAGTAATATATATATATTATATTATAAATATATATATATATATATATATATATATATATATATATATAATATATATATATTATAATATAAATATATATATAATATATATATATATATATATTATATAATATATTATATATATATATATAGTATATATTTATATATATATATATATATATATATATTATATATATATTATATATATATAATTATGCTGGGAGACGAATGGTTGGATAGGAGATTGAAAGAGAGATGGTAAAAGTGCCTTTGGGGGTTGCAGGAGAAAATGAGAATGGCAGAAGGTGATTGATTTCTGTAGAAGAGAGGTATGTGTGCAACCAATACATTTTTTGAACAAGATTATTATCCATAAGTAATAACGAAAGTTGGTGTAGGTAGAGATGGTGCTGAAGGAAAGAGTATGATTGATTTTGTGTTTGGTGAAGTGACATGTGAATGTATGTGATGGATCGCTAAATCAGATAGAGGTTGAGGATGAGAATATCAGATATTGTTTTCATGTAAAATTAAGTTAGTAGGAGCATGGGAGGAGGAAAGTAAAAAGGAAGTGCAGGGTTCACACTGAAATTTTGAATTTGAATTCCCCGACTTTCCCTGACCAAATTCCGATCTCGGGCCAGCGTGTTCATTATTTTTGGCGTATAAAATATCTATTATCATTATTGCATCCTATTTACTTACATTTTGGACATTATTATTGAAAATTACTTAACATTGTTCATCATCATGGATGAATTTTAAAACAATATTTTTTTTTTTAGTAATCAGCTATACCTTCCCATAGCCGTCCAAAGCGCACTCCTTTTTTATGTTTTCCAAAAGAACAGTTTTATTTATACAAAAAGAAAATAAATTAAAAGCTTACATTAATAGCCTAGGTGAAGAACGTCCACTGTGACCACAAAAGTTCTAAGGGGAGATTTAGGTTAAATTTTTCTTCTCAAGCATCTGAATTTTTGATTTTATGCGTCTTCTTCGTCAAAAGCTTTCAGTTCTAACTCTTTCCTCTGCTCTTTCAAGTTTATAGATCTGTATGAATAATTTTCTTTTTTCAAACCTTTTTATTCTTTTCTTCTTTTTGGTTCTGTTTCGACTCTTTGAATGTTCTTACATATCTCCTAATGGGCAGCTCTTACATTTGTCAAATTTTTTTTGAGTGATAGGAACTGTATAAATACTTTCAATTAGATCTTATAGCTTTGGTGGCCATGATTCTTTGAGATCGAGTTTTTCAGATTTCTCATAAATTGCCTTAATTTACAGCAAATCTCCCTTCCTTCACTGTCGCAATTTCCATGCGCGAAAATTGTCTAATTTAATAATTTGGGGCCACAATTTCCCAGATAACATTGATGTCCAGGTACTATAGAAGAAAAAACTAATCAAGTCTCTTAGAAAGACAATCACCATCCAAAAATATTTTGAATTTTAATTCAAGGGTAAAATGAGCTTCACTGCAAATGTGGGTGTATTGTGGCTTTTGTGCTTTCTAGAAAAATAGGGAGATAAGTCCATGGTAATCACATCTTTACATTTTACTCGGCCCCCTTTTAAATATTGCCAGCAACCGCACTATCTGGAATACATTAATTTAAAATGTTTCCCTATATCTGCACACGGAGTTTAAAGACATTTTATCGTTACCTGCACCTTTAAACCAATATTATTGGTCAGTTCCTGTAACATCATCTTTAAATGCAAAAAGATGAAACTGATTGATAAACTGGTTTTTTGGTTGGTTATTAATAGAAAACTCAGGGTCATACAATCGGTTTAGTATGATTAGAAGTTGATGGAATGGCATATTTTCAGTGCACACACTTTCACTAATATTTGTATTATTAAACACGTAACAAAAAAGTTTTTCAATGATGGATTGGTCCCGCTGAGTTTTGATTAAATTCAAATGAGTTTACCAACACCGATAAACTGTGGGTTCAGGTTGACGACCAACCACTGGTCGTTTAAAGTTAGTTATTTTTTGAAAGTCATTTGTATAAATAAATAATAAACACCTTCAACTGCACAAAAAATCCAAAATCACTTCATCAAACCGTCAAAAAAAAAAACACCTCAAAAAGTATTAAAATCCCTAAAAAGAAAAAGATATGAACAGATTAAGTCATAAGTCATAGTCTGAAAACACATTCATATTAATCACCGTTCAATCGAAAGGATGACTTGAACAATCTCTTACGACACAGAATAGGAAGAATAGTAGGTAATAGTGAAATAAAAAGAAACAACAGGATAGAAGTTGATTTATGGAATGTCATTCCTCGCCTCCTTTTCATTCACTTATCAAATACTCTTCATTCCACAATTATACAGTAAGGGGAAAAAATATATCAAAAATATGCAACTTGGTCCATGGATCATTCTTCATGTTTTGAAATTTTAAAATTTCCCTGACTTTTTTGGAATTTCCCTGACTTTCAGCATATCTTAAAATGTTTCCCTGACCTTCCCCGACTTTCCAGAAAGTGTGAACCTGAAACAGGAAATTACTACTTTTTTTTTTTTTACTCTAAATTAACTTTGCTTTATTCACAGTCTTATTTCTTTCTTTCTGTTTAATGCAAAGATTTACTTCATTGAAATAAAAAGAGGTAAAAGATTTTTTTCACTTCTCTGATTTAGGATTCACCTGTATCCATTTTTCAGGTTAATAAAGTACTCATTGGAAAGGTGGGAAGGTTGGGAGACAAATAAATGAGGAGAGATTGAAACTGCAATCTTTTTTTTTTTTTTTTTTTTTTAAATTCACGTAACCTTTTCTTCTGAAGAAGTTTTAAAAAAACATTTTTTCCCCTTAATTCTTCTCGCGAGAAAATTGTTTTCTCCATCTATTTAAATATATATTCTTATAATGAATAAGGAACACTTGTCATACGTCTTATACTGTGCTAATCATGACCTACATAAATTCTTTCCCCGCATTTACTATATCCTATCATAATTTTTATTGCTTTAATTACCGAAATTTTTGTTTCATTTACGCCCGTTACTAATTCATTGTTCTTCATTAACTAGTAATTATGTTGTTATAAGATACAGGTCCGGTAAAAGAGGCACTTTTATGTATTTCCAATATGACTATTTTCTTCCAGATCTAATTCATAATAATCAAAATCATCATTCATTAACATCCCTTTAATTTTCTCTTTCCATTTTAAACGTTGCAATGGAAATTTATTTAAGAATTTTTATTTCCGTTGATTTCTTTGTGCCATCCATGCTTCTTAAGAATGTGTCTTTTTAAATTTCTTTCTGAATGCATTCATAGTTGCACTCAAAATTTAAATGATTTCGAATTTTTTTTTTTTTTTTTTTTTTTTTTTTTTTTTTTTTATTTCAACCTTAACTATATAATATAAATTTAATGCGCGGGCCCGAACCTCGGGCCTAAGCGCATATGGTTGTCCCGGCAGGTTCTTTAACAACCAAGAAATTCTCAGTATTCTGGCGCTCTGTCGTATTATAATGGAGCTCATCTCCAACGTTGTTACTTCCACCGGTAGTCTTTCATAATTCGATAAGCTTTTTTTATTACTCCATATACGAACAAAATTATCACAGGGATATCCTCTGCTCTATCAATGTCATTCCACATTCCTTGTAATGAGTATTTCAGTCGTTCGTACTTCATTTCCTTTTGCCTTTCATATGCTGATACTTCTGCCGTCCCATGGTATCCCTATCTTTATAATGTATGCCTTTCTTTCTCTTTTATCTTTTACAACTATATCCGGCTTGTTTTATGTGTTATAGGTCATCTAGTGGGAATGCCTATAAGTCGTATAGTATTAAGCGCGTGGTTATTTTCGTTCTATTGCCGTTTGGTTGTGTCCAGTATTTGGATTTGCTTCTGCTGGTCATTTAGCAATTTGTTCAACAAATTCAAAAAGCATAAGAACGCAAATTGTCTTTATGTTTTCGGTGTCATGTTTGCGGTTGGAGGGAGTGTGTCAACAGCTTTGATAATATAACTGGGCTAACTGTTTCCGGTGATCTTTTAACACATTCGGCATTTGGTTTGGATATAGTTCTCTTCTCATATATCTCTCTCTTTGAAACACCTCCCATCTTTCTTATCCTAAGTCTTGTGCCCCTACAATTGTTCTCTTATCTTCTTTTCTTAGATTACCTGTGTGGGTGGTCCTGCCAATACTGCTTCTATGTCGTTTTTCTTTATCCTACTAGATATCCCTGTTCTAATAATTATTTTCCCTAATTCGTTGCAATTCAAGCATCCAATTATTTTTCATGTTTTTTTCATCTTGTTTACATATTATTCATCTTTCTTTCATCTTCTTTCTTTCTTTGTAGTTTATTTGTTGGATCGTCGTTAGGGATATCATACTTTCGTAGGTTAATCTCTTTTTTTTTGGCCTGTTAAAGATGTTCTCCATCGCTTTCCCCTGTTTTCGTGCTCCTTCACTCCATCCTGATGAAATTTCCTAATCACTTTCTTCAATATAGGTTGTTAATCCAATCACTTCCTTCTATCTATTGTCCATCTATTTCCTGTTAAGTCCCATTCCATTGATCCCTGGGGACATCAATTCTTCGCGCAGGCATTGGTTTCTTTTGTCGAATTTATATTTATGGGGCGTGGAGCATTTTTTTTTCCTTTTCTCGTCTTGATATCTGTTTGTTAAATCTTCCGTTGGAAACATCAATTATTCCCAAACACCACCGTACGATAAGTACTGGTATGTGCTGGCCAATGTTCTTACTGGCTTCGATTTAAAAATCTTTTGCATTTTCATTTATCAGATTTCATATTTAGTTCTTTCCAGTCTCTTCTCATATTTCCTTCATTCACTCTTTCCTTCATTTTCCTTATGTTCTATTTTCATTTCCTTCTGATTGCGAGATACTTATAGTGTTCTTCCCTGTTCTAAGTTGTCTAATGATCTGGTCTTCTATTCTGATATTTTCACTAGCCAACTCAAGTTCTTTTTCCTTTCTCAACTCTTCTAAAATCCTACCTATTCTAGTCCCGAAGCTCCATTTGTATATCACTTGCAAACTTCTTAACTACCTCTATTTGTTCAATTGTTTGTTGTTTTTTTGGGGAGTATAGTTTGATGTCATCCATGGTAAATTACATGCGAGTGTTTTTTTCCTTTCTTCTTCATTGTTCTTCGATCCTATTCTATATCCATTATGCAAGTTATTTTATCAATGAACTCAGTGGGTTCAACGATAGTACAAACAGCAATGGGGATAAGGAATCCCCTTGGAATATTTCTCTCCTTATTTTTACATCATTTTATTTGTAATCGGGTTTACATTTTCGTTGATGGGTAGTTTTAATATTGATCCTTCCCATATTTGCATCACTTTTTTCATAAACTACTTATATCTTATTATTTGATTTTATAGATTTTTAAAAACTCTTTGATCCATGAGTGCGGCACACTATCAATAAGCTTTCTTATAGGTCCAATACCAAGTCATTGCTTAAGGTTTCTTTGTTCTTTGCCTTGCTGTCTTCTAGGACAATTTTATTTAATTAATATTGGTGGATTTTGTCCCGTGACTTCCTTACTGCATCCTTTTTGTTCTTCCTGTGCTTATTATATTATTTTTCTAATTGTATGTTTGTATATTCTTTTTTCTGTAATAATTGCTGTTAATATTTTTGTATATTAGTTTGGTAGAACAAGTAATTGGTCTATATTTTCCTGGGTTTTGTGTTTCCCCTGTTTTAGGGATAAGGACCTGTTTCTCCTTTGGCCATCCACTCGGGTATTTCAGCTGTTCCGTTCAGAATTCTGTTGAAGCACTTTGTTAAAGGTTCTCTTAGTACTGGTGAATTTTTTTTAACACCATATATTTTGCACCATGTCTGGTCCAGGTGTTTTCCAGCTACTGGTACGTCGTATCATTTCCATCACTTCCCTTTCGGTTAGTGGTTCAAAATTCCATTTCTCAATTAGATTTCTTCTAATTTGCGGGACCTTCTTTGTGTTTTCCTATCTCATTCCGCTCTTCATTATGTGTTCGTTGGTCTTCATATATCCTCCAAAATGCATCAAGTCTGTCTCTTTCAAGGTTGGTGTTAATTCTCACTTGTTTTATATTTGTTACCTCTAACTCTCTATAAGAATTTCTTTATTCTTTCTGCTCTGGTTTACTGGGTTTGTTTTGTTGTCTTTTCCTTTGTTCTTCTTTCTTGTATGAATTTAATTTTTTTGTTTTGCTGCTAATTCTAGTTTTTTGTTACCGATTGCGTATGTTACTTGATTTCTACCTCTACTTCTACTTATCATATATTTTGCTTCTCTGATTTTACTTTCTATTTTAATGTTTCCTTCTTGGTATTCTTTTATCAGTGATATTTCTTATCTGAGTATCGCTTGTCTCTGGTTCTAATCTAATTTCCCATGGTGGTTTTTTTTTCATTCTTTCTTCCATTTGATCTATTTCTTTCAAATATTTTCCCTCCCATTAAATCTGTTATTGTTCTTGCTGTTGCATAATATAACCTGTTTACTTCTGAGATATCGCATCTCTCAGGTATTAATCCTCGGTAATTTACCTCTAATTGCCCTATCGCTCTCGACGTAAAATATTCTTTATTTTTCAATCAATTAATCTTATTTTTATTTATTTCCTTTTTCTATCTTTTTACTACTCATTAAATCTTATTAGAATGTGTGCTTTTTTTGTTTATCATCTCTTCTTCCTCTGCATTCTATCTCCGTTTTCATTT